>CADDXX010000507.1:563633-592371 GCA_902810485.1 Alauda arvensis | reverse complement strand
ACAAATGAATAGGAGAAACACAGTAAATGCCTTACAGGAATTCCCTTGGAGAGAAAGAATTTCAGTTAAAAACAAATGAAAATTTCTTTCTTTAGTCATGCATATAACAGTGTTCAGTTTAAAAAAATTAAAAATGCATTAAGAGAAGCTGTAAATAGCCATTGATTGAGAAAATGAGCTATATCTGATTGGAAATCTCTGTCTGCATTGCTGTATTTGAATGCAGAAGTTTGATGTCCCATGTTTTTCCAGAGTGCTGGGATACAGGGATACATCCACGCTGCAGCCACATTAATTTATGTGGAGTTTTAAGTAGTTCTGAGAGTGCTGTTTGTGGACACTGGACAGTTTAACGTGAACTCTGTGCTGCAGTCACCAAAATACCTGAAGCATATAAGAGATGTAAGTTTTGAACAGTTGCAATTTTCTAGACAAAAACTACATTTTAGGGAAAACCCATACAACAAATATATTCCAAAACCCTCTTCTCCTGTCTAACAAAAATTAGAGATACTATTCTGCCTCCGCAGTTTAAGAAAATGATCATTGTTACAAATTTTGCCTTTCAGAATGGAAGGTTGTTTGCAGTCTGTAGAAAAACTGCATCAGCTGAAAAAAAATCATAATAAACAGGGGCCTCTGTTCCTTTCTGAAGTGGTACATTAGATACCTCATGTATTTGTAGGTAATTGGGAAATTTACTGCTGCTTTTCCATCCACAGAAAAAGCTACTGTAAGTTTCTTGTTACTGCAGGCTCTTAGTGATTTTCCCATGCTATTTAATTTGGTTGCAAAGCAGAGTCACATCATCTTTTTTTGTTTCCTATTTGACATATAGAATTTAATTATAGTAAACATTTGACACTAATTAGATGGTAGCTTTAGAGGACATGATGAAATTTATTACATATAGGTATTTAACTGCAGTGCAGTTAGTGCGTAACCATGTTTAGGGATATAAATTCTAAAAACCAGTAATTAATTTACATATACTTGCTGCTTCATTAATCTGTATGCTTAGATACCTAAAAGTTTAAGGTGTACTATTTATTTTATTAGGCRAYGAAGAGGAAAAATATTGYCATTTAAGAGAGAATAGAACTTTTRYAAAAATGCCAAAACACTCAAGGASAAAAACCCTGTAGATGCTCTTTCTACCCTTTCTTTAGAGGATTTAAATACCCTGTCATTCCTTAGAGGATGCTTCTCATGGCACAAAGGTGGCATGTCCTGTTCAGGTGGGGCTGGTTATAGGCTATCAGGTTACTGCTGTTTCCTCACATCACCAAGTCTGTTTCTACCTCCCTCAGCACTTCTTCATGTGGGGTTTTCCTAGCCCAGGGCATCAAAGTGATCCAGGCATTTAAGTCACCATTTCAGAAAAAAAATGATGGAAAGCTGTGCCTAATTAGCAACCTCTAGCAGCAGGAGGGGAAATGACAAGCAGGGAGGTTGTGCAGAGCTGAAGCCCTCTGTGCAGAATGGTAGAACAATAAAGAACTGCAGAATGCCGTCAGAATCCGGACTAGCACCCTGGCTAACCCTGCTCAAAATTTATCTCAGTGCAGGAAATTCACAATATTAACTACATTAGCTTCTGTTTACTGTAGAAGGATTGTTTCTGCTGTTCCCTGGTAACACTGAATCACTCTGATGAATAGGAAAAATGTAAATAAGATATTCTCTGATTTGCAGAAGCTGAGCTAATTTTTTTTTCCCAAGCAGAAATTCTCCACAAAATAATCCTTTTGTTAGAAAAGTACTTTGGTTAAAAGTACTGCTGATGAATTTTTTTCACGAAACAAACAACTTTTTAATTTGAGAAGTAAAATATTTAATAGCAAAGAAAAACTGTTTTGACTGTGAAAAAATAGATATTTAATTTTGCTTTTTTTTTTTTATTTGAAAATGAAATTGTCAGGAAAATATAAACTTCATCAGTTCAACAAGACCAAGTGAAGATTCTTCACCTGGGTGAGGACAATCCCAGACAGGATGGGAGAAGGGTCCAGTGAGACCTTATTTGGGCTTTTTGATTCTTTAAGGGGCTTATGAAAAAGAAAGGGACATASATTTTAATAGAGTCTTTAGCAATAKGACAAGTGGTTTGGTGGCAATGGTGGTAATGGTTTAACCCAAAAGAGGTGGTAGAAGCTTCATTCCTGAAAACATTCAAGGCCAGGTTTAACAGGGTTCTGAGCAACCTTACCTAGTTGATGTCATTTCTTATGGCAGGGGAGGTTTGMCTAGATGACCTTTAAATGTCCCTCCCAATCCAAACCACAGGAGGAAATACAAAAATAAATAAATTTTAACACTGCCATTGTTCTTGACTGATTAGATTTAAACTGGTCTCGGGATTTTTTTTCTAAATATTCTAAATATTTTTTCTGAAATTTCTATTTTGTGATGTGCAAGCCAATCAGCATAAAGAAACAGAGAAAAGTAGAAGTGTACAGAATTCACATAGCAACAGGGATGGATTTTAATAGACCTGATTATGAAGTAGATGGGGGTGTGTGTGTATGTTGGTGGAGAACTGCAATTATTTTTAATTTGCAATGAAGAGCCAAGAATTTTCAAAAAGAGGAAAAAATAGACAAGCAAGATATAAAAGGAACTGAAAATGAGAGTAATAGATAAAATAAAACTCATTTGTCCCTTCTGTCCTATGCATACAGTTAACACAGATTTCTTTAGGTTTCATGCAGTGCTAATGGCTTCAGTATCTTCTTCTTAGAGAGTCATACTTTAATATTGCAGGTTCCTAAGAGGCCCAATGTTGAAGTAACCACCTAGAGAATAAAAATATTGTTTGGGAACCATCTGTGCTTAAAAACAAATTGTTGAACACAGTTATTTGGAAGTAGAGTCACTGGGACTGGGAAATAAAATWATTTCAGTACCTCTTTCAATAATATATTTCAGGATGCCAGTACAAAGAGGGAGTCTATGTTCTGAATCCACTGCACCCTCAAAAAAAAGTGGCAAATTCAAGCTTTATTGTCTTAAGAACATGCATGATTAGCATTTGATTTATGTGTCTTCTGTGTTTATTTGTTTATAAAAATGCCCTGCCTCTTTGCAGTAATCCAAAGCCTATGTTGTAGCTGTTTCTATAGCAACTATGCATTTATTATTGAATAAAGAAAGAATTATGTAAACCAAAGCCATAAACCATACATAAATTATCAATGCATAAATTCCTACTGTCCTGGTTTCTCAGTCCAATTCTCTACAGTTTGTGTATAAGCAAGTAAGAATTGTAAAAAAATGAAAAGTAGAAAGTTTCACTCAACCTTTTCTTTAGTAACATTATTGAGACAACTATCTGCCTAGAAATTTTGATGATATCTGACTCAAGTAATTCAGAAATTATAAGTCATTCCCTTAAAGTCATAAGTCTGGTTTTTAAAATCTTGAAATTTAAAAAACCCACTAACCCTATGAAAATGACACTACCACTCTCCCTCCCTCCCCCACCAGCCCCCTCCCCCGAATTTGATTTGATTGTGGAAGCATGCTATCAATTTTGAAGCATTCTTGAAGCCTATTTTAGCTACCAAGACTATATTTTAAGGATGGAAACTTAGATTCCAGAATAATTTTAATATTTTAATAATATGTCTTATCTGCTGATATGCAGGATTTCCAGTATCAGTTCTCTTAAAAACTCAATCATGCACTCAAAGATGCTCACCTAAGCCTCAGTAACTAGTTCTCTCTGTTGACTGCCATTATTTCGCTCCATCAGTGCAAAACAACTCCCAAAATTTCATTTGCAGCTAGATGTAATTGAATTGAAATTCAGGATTTCTATCCAGGATTACAACCTTTATTTTCTAGATGCCAGCTGAAAGTCAAAATCTTGGAATCTTTCATGAGAAAGAAAGAAGGAAAGAAAGAAGGAAAGAAAGAAAGAAAGCTCCAAATCCTACTTCAGTATTCAATTTGAGAGTGAAAATGTTGAAATAAAACATTTTGACACTTTCTGGAATTAAATGTTTTGAAACTTCCATTTGAAAATATTTCAAATGTTGCTGCTGTGAATCAGAAGAAAATTGTTCTGCTAGGGAAATTTTTGGCCAAAATTGCAAATCCATTCATAACAGCTGCCAGATTTTCTGGGGCAGACCACAAGATCTGAGCTCAGGGATTCTCATCCATGTAGCTCTGCTGAGCATAAATTGTCAATAAAAATCACAACTTATTGCTTATCATTTCTGGCTTCCCATGTACTTGCTTATTTAATCTTTGGCTCTGCCTGAGCAGTTTAAATCAAATGTAGATCTTTCCAAATGAGCAACCACTTTCTAAATGTGTACAAAACCTATGCTATTATTTAAAAAATGAAACCAAATGAATGTACATGGAAAAATAAGGTTTTCTCCATAAGTGCAGTGCATCTTGATTACCCACATATGTAACTTTACTTCAAAAAGTCATACAATTATGAAAGCAATGTACTACTCAACACAGCATATAATATTTACTATCTAAGTCTTTGACTAAGAAACAGAAGTTTCTGTTTATCACCATGGTTCATCTCATTATCTCAGTGGGGTATTTAGTGTGTTTGTTTTAAAGCACTCTTGAAGCTTTCCGAAGAMAGAAGGCTAAATAAAAATCCAGACATATGTCATAATTAAAGTATAAGATGCAATCAGAAATTTTGTGAAGCAAAGATTATATTAGAACCTATTTCATGTTTTCTTTTTTCTATTCAATTTTATACATTGTCTGTTCAAGAAATATTCAATCCAGCTCCAAAATGCTGTTTGCATTTTTAAGGGTTTAAATTAATCTTCTGTGTATATGTAGATATATAAATCTAATATGCTAATGTTATACAAATACATACTTCTTTTGGATAACTTGGCAAGTCTTTCAAACTGAAGCTACTGGTAAAGTCTGAAGGAAAATTGCAATTATTTTACTCATATTATATTCTTAGAAAATCAGAAAGACAATCAATATTTCCAACAGATAAATAACTTCCATTCTTACTGTCCTCCCAGCAAGTACTTTGAAAATAATTTATGTGGCAAACCCTATGGAAAAAATTACTATTCTGTGTAGCTCAGTGAGTATGTTGGTTAGGAAATCCAAATGAAATGTAATATCTCATAAAATATCCCTTCTTTTTAATCTTTATGATATAATGAGGTAACAATATAAAGGGTTCTTATTCACTACAAAAAAAAAGACATATTTCAGTAAAATGTGATAAAATACCTATTCTTAGGTTTCTAGGAGTATTATGATCCATTGTACAATTTTTGTACAGGAAAAAGCCTTTAGCACCTATTGTGGACTTGCCTAAAAATGCATACCTTACTCTGCTGGTAATAAAGAAAATCACTGTATTTTTCTTAGTATTTTTTTAATGAGAACACCATATCTCTCTGGACCACATGGACTGATTCAATACAATGCCATCCTTCAAATTCACAGTGTTTCAATTTGCAAACTCAAAAAAGGAGAATGGTATTTGTGTCACAGACAAAGTAATTCTTTATCCCTTGTTCCTCATTAGAGAGAAATACAAAGGCATTGCTGCTTTTTCTTCAATTGATTAATACTGAATGCCCTAATTATCTGTGCAGTACTAATAATTTATTAATTGAAAAAGTGAGATGTGTAAGAGGTATGTACTAATCTAAGCATTTGACAGAACATTTGAACATCAGATGTTCAAAAGAGAAGTAAAAATACAAAAAAATCATCTCTCAATCAGCAGTGTACCAAGGCCACAGTCTATTTAATGTCATTGCATAGATGTGATTCCATAAAAGAATAAGAGATGGGTGTCTTGCCCTTTTTCTTCCAAACAGGTTCTGGTCAGGGGGACAGAAATGCAGTCTTGACTGCTGATGATCCAGAATGACATATCAGGCACTCCTTCTTTAGATTCATCCATACTACCTGTATCAATGTCCCAAAAATAGATCTTCAGATCCTGTACTCTTCTGTGAAAGTGCAGGGGCACTTTTCAATAGACCAGGTTACCCAGTCTTCTCTTGAACATTTCCAGGGAGAGAGCTTCCACCACTTCTCTGGGCAGCTTGTTTTAGTGCCTTATAGTAAATAATTATTTCCTAACACATTTGTATTTCTGGAATGACAGTGAAATACCAACAACTAACTCTTTTGGAGGCCAGTGTGAGCCTGAGGRGGAATGAGTGGCAAAARCACCCTGTTAYGACTAGCACAGAGAATCCATGAAATCCTGGTATACACAACACAGGAGAAGGCATTTCAAGGACCAAAAAGTGTACCAGTGGACTTTTGGTAGATATATCTTGGAGACAGAGGAAACTAAAACCTTTGTCTTCCTTGCTCAGTCTCTCAGAGCACCCTTCCACTGTGTGACTGCTGAGGGTCCAAGATCATAGGGTGCCAATCACTGCTACGCTCCACTAAAAAACACGACCATTGTGTCCTGGTTTTGGCCAGGRTAGAGTYAATTGTCATCCTGGCTTGTCCAGTGCAGTATTTAGGACTTAGGATGAGAACAATGCTGATAACACACTCAYRTTTTGGTYGTTGCTGGGCAGTRCTTACACTMAGTCCAGGGCTTTCCAACTTCTCACCCCAYCCTGCCATSRAGGAGGCTGCAGGGCATAAGGAGRCAGCCAGGACAGCTGACCCCAGCTGGACAAWGGGATATTCCACATCATAYGACATCAYACCAAAAAATAAAACTCAGYATCTGCCCAGCCACTCAACTTTCCTGATTGGTCAGATACTGAGGGTGGTGAGCAATTGTGTTGTACATCAATGTTTTATATATTGCTGTGGGAGAATGGATTGTAAAAGAACAGATACAGTGTTGCAGGCAATCTTGCCCCTGATAAGTTGCAGCTGTGTTAAGACAGGTGATCAGCACTGAAGGAAAAAGAAGCATGGAATGTTGATGTGTATTGACCAATCACAGAAGGGTAAAAGGGCACACAGGTGTTATGCATGTGAGAAGGGTATAAAAGGTTGTACTGGGGAGTAATAAAGTGCTGATGCTTGAGACCATTCTCATTGTTGGTTGTGACTTCTCTGTCATATTGTTTTATCATTATTATTACTTTTCCTTCCTTTTCTGTCCTATTAAATTTTATGTATCCTAACTTATGAGTTTTATCTTTTTTGTCTAATTCTCTCCTCCATCCTGCTGTAGAGGATTGAGAAAATGGCTGTATGATGTTTAGCTGCTTGCCAGGTAAAATTACAACATTATCCCTGTGTTCACTGCTGATGCATTTTGGTTGTGTGTTTTAGTTTGACCAGGAAGGGTTGCAGTTTATACTTTGCCATGATTATGCCGTGGACAGAAATGAACCTGCAGAATTTCTGCAAAATTTCTTGTTTAAAAGAACCCTTTACTTAGCATTACCTAGAGCATACATGTGGTGACTTCTGAAGTTGATTTTCTTTTTCCTTTCCCTACAAATTGTAAAAGTTCATGTGTTCCCTAGTAGAAGGATTTCTTCAGCAATCTGTTCTGAATGATCCACATTTGACAGGACAATGAAGCTGAGTGAGATGCTGCAGCTTTTCTGTTTAGGTTTCATGCAAGGAAATGGTGATGATGAGAGGTCTTCAGGTCTCAGAAACAGTGGCACTTATAGTGGGGAGGTGGGTATCTTTGYAGAATGGTGAGTTACTGAGTTCTGATGGAGCTCTGTAGTAGTATGAGTCAACACAACAGACTCACTGATGCTCTTACAAAATTAGTTTGTGCCTGCAAGTAATGACATTGCAATATTACCAGAGTATTGTCTTTCTCCATGACTAATCAGTTACAGAATTTTTGGGGCTTCCCTGGTGTTTGAATTTCCTTTATGTTCTTACACATATGGTAGTGTGTGTGTGTAGAGAGACAAGACACTAATAAAACAAATCTCAAAGAATTATAGAAGCATAGAATGGAATTCAGTTCCTGAGGTGGAAGGAACCCCCAAGGACCATTGAGTCTAACTCCTGTTCCTGCACAGGACAGCCCCAAGAGCCACACCATGTGCCTGAGAGCATTATCCAATCACTTCTCCAGGCTGAATCTGCGACCACTTCCCTGGGAGCCTGTTCCAGTGCCCAACCACCCTCTGGGTGAAGTTATGGTGCCTTCTCTGATCTGACTATGGGGCCTTTAAACATGCTTTTAATGGACCAGAGTTCTGATAGCCAATGAAACAAAACTGTAGTAATCACTCTCACTCAATCCACCCCACTCCCTTCTGCTCTGCCCTACACTGCATTTCAGCAGAATACAGATTCAGGACAGGCTTTGGGTTTTACATTAATTACTGAGCACTCAACACAAAGAGTGAATCTATCCTATACCTTGGATCAGTTTAAGTATCTGAGCTGCTAGTAAATGTCTTTGAGTCACCAAAGTCATAGAGTTCCAAGTTTCCCCATGAATAAATTAATGACTATTTCCTGTAAAGTATTTCCTATTTACTTTCAATAGTGGTGAAAATGCAACATCACTGGCATGATTTACTCTTTTGGATAGAATTGTGAAAAACAGCTTAATTTTTCTAGACTTAGTTGATATTTCTTGTGTTACAGAATGAATTTTAGCAAGAGGAAGGATTCATTGTTTGAAGTGATTATATTTTAAAGTATTTGAGATGGTTTCAGTGAGAGAAAACAAGTGGCTTTTCTTTGTTTACTTTTGTTACTCACCTTGGATGGAATGGAGAAGCTGAGTATACCAATACCATCTGGGAGTAAAGCATTCAAATAAGTCAGTGTTATGAAACATTCTGTATTTTTCCATGCATTCACTGATTAAAATCAATCTTTCTATTCTATGAATGGTTTGCTAGATGACAGAACTGTAAGTTTCAATTTTATTAACAATGTCTGCTTATCTTAACAACATATCCATAGCTCTAACCTGGGTGTATTAAAAACATTTCAGTGACTGGCTACACTTATCAGCATTTGTAACATCAAGTCTTATTTTTATTTAAGGCTCTAACTAGCTTTGAAATTGTTTGTGCAAACTCTAATCTGGTTTTCCTAATATGACTTCCTAGACTGAGCTGTAGAGAAGCTCAGAACAACTGTTATGTGCCATTTTACAAGTATTTTCATAATGCTTTCAAAACAATCATAGCTTCTATGCATTGGCAACRCTTCACCTCTGGTTTAATTTTCCTTTGATGAAAAGTAGATGGAAAGAAAGAAAAGTACTGTAAAAGTAAAATTTATTGGCATATTACAGTGTTATCATAAAAGAATGTTTGAAAGACACCAACAAATTAAACAGAGCCTAATCCTCTGTATTTTTACAGCCATTCCTTATGTCAGGGTAGCCACAGTGGCTGGATGGCTGTGCTCAGAGAGTGATGGYGAGTGGAATTACATCYRGCTGGTGGCCAGTCACCAGTGGTGTTTCCTAGGGCTCAGTGTTTGAAGAAGTTCTGTTTAATATCTTTATTGATGATCTGGACAAGGGTATCAGGAGCACATAGCACTCCAAGCTAGGCAGAGTGCTGAACTGCTGGGGGGTATGAAGGGTCTACAGAGGGATCTGGACGGGCTGAGGTGTGGCTGCCCAAAGTAGAGGCAGCATGGGCCTTTGTTCTCACTGGGAGCGGGAAAGTTTTAATGAGGACATGAATATGCATGGCTGCCTGGAAAACTATTGGTTGCTGTTATGCTGTTAGACTGTCCCCTCTGTATCTGATTGGACAGTCCTGTGTTTTCCACACCCAGGACAAAGGTTATAAGAATGCTTCCCCAGCTGGACTCCGGGCTTTTGGGGACAGCAGCTGAAATAAACAGTCTGTTCACCTGGAAGCCAGTCTCCCTCATCCTTCCTCAGAGAAACCCTATTTATGTTAGAAACCTCCCCCTTCTCTTTCCTGCAGGCTCACACACAYATGCACGGAACTGTCTGTGTCTCCCCCAAAGTGGGAGCACCAGGCAGGTCCCAAACACACACCAAGCCGGGACCACAGCAGTACAGGAGGGAGAGGGAAAGGAGGATTTTTTTCTAACACTGAGGCATATTGCACGAGCTTCAACAAAGTACTGGGTCCTGCTTTTGGGTCATAACAACTACAGGGAATGCACCAGGTTCAGGGAAGAGTGGCTGGAAAGGTGCCTGGAAGAAAAGCATCTGGGGATGTTGATCAACAGCAGCTGAACATGAGCCAGGTGTGCCCAGGAGGCCAGGAAGGCCAATGGCACCTGGCCTGGATCAGCAATAGTGTGGCAGCAGGATCAGGGCAGGGATTGTCCCCCTGTACTGGGCACTGGTGAGGCCACACCTCAAATCCTGTGTCCAGTTTTGGGCCTCTCACTGCAAGAAAGGCATTGAGGGGCTGCAATGAGTCCAGAGAAGGGCAGCAGAGCTGGGGAAGGGTCTGGAGCACAGGTCTGATGAGGAGCAGCTGAGAAAATTTAAAGTGTACAGCCTGGAGAAAAGGAGGCTCAGGAAGGACATTATAGTTCTYTCCAACTGCCCAAAATGATCTGGTGAGGGGAGTGGCAGTCTCTTCTCCAAGTTAACAAGCAAAGGACAAGAGGCTTCAAGTTGCAACAGTCCCTAGTTCCACTTCCCAAAAGAATACATAAACCTGTGTCAGAAGGTAGTGAAATATACAGCATACACTGTGAATACCAGAAATAGATCTATGTTTGAAGAGGGTGAATATATTGGACAGCAACCAAGAATATGAGTTCAAAGCTGACCATACAGGACTCTGCAGTCATGGATTTGACTGGAATTTTTCTGAGTCCCCCATAAGACCTGTGAGTGATCTTTACACCTTTGTGTACTGGACATAAATTGGCATTTCCTGTACTGTTAAAGTGCTTTTKTCACAGCCAGGGCTGTATCTTAGGCAATAGTAGGGCTTGCAGTTAGGCATGGAAGGAGYGTTGTAGTACAAATTCAGATGAATATTCATAACAAAATAAATACTCATGTTCAAAATATGCTTAGATATCTGAAGCATAGACTTTGCTGCAGTTCATACTTTTAAAAGAAAATAATGCRTTTAGCTAAAATGAAAAATTACTCTAGGAACATTTGTAAGTTTTCTGTCAGGTCCAATTGAAATCTGAGACYGCATAGATTTGCCTTCCAAGACTTCATTCTGTTACAATAAGGAGTACAAATTACAGGCTTTTAACTGTATCTATTTTATTTGCATATAGAGTCTGGGCCTTAAGCATGCTACCTTAACGTAACTCCTTTGAGGAACTTTAATCAATGCAAAATTAAACTAATTATGGTAATTATATCTTCTGAAAGTAAAAAGTGACTGGAGTAGTACTCAGCTCTAGCACAAGCCAAAACAGTAAGAAGGGAATGTACTAACATCTTCATTAACTTGGTGTTAGYACAGTACCTTCCTAATGTCTCTGCTGAAACTTGAATTTTTAAATGAGAGTTAGAATCTTCCTTTCATTGCCAGGTGAGTGGCATTAGAATTAAACAAAAAACATGGTTGTTGATGCTGTACCTTTTGAAATCCCAGCTCAGCCCTCCACAGGTACCACGTCAGGCTGGGTACACTCCCCAGAAGCAGCACGATCCAGGGAGTGGCTGGGAGCTAAAGCTCCTGCATGGGAGTCAGAAGTACAGGGAGTGGAGGCAAAGAATGAGGAGAGGGTCCTCAGAGTGTTAAGTCCAAGAGAGTTTTATTCTCCAGGGGGAAGAACATCCAAAGACCCTGAACTGGGGTGCGTGTGAACTTTTAAATGGGGGAGGTCTCAGAGGAGGAGAGAAATCTCTGGCCAATGAGAAGGAAACGGGAGGTACAGGTAAAATGACAGACATCACAGTAACCAATGAGGGAGTTACAGGAGAGGATACAAAGTTTGCAAACCAATCATCTATCGAGGAACTCTGAGCTTTCTAGAAGAAGGGGATAGGATTTCAGGGGATTGACAAAGGGAATAGGAAATCTATGGGGGATTGACATGGAAGCTTCTGGACTAAGGGGTAGGGTCAGGGAAGATTGACAATGGGGATTATCAAACCAGTGCTGTAGGGAGGGGAGAGAGGGGAACAAACCATTCTGAACATAAAACACACCCCAGCTGTTGTACACTACAACAGCATCACAGTTCTTTTTCAACTTATAAAACATTATTTTCCCTCCATAAAACTTTAAAGATCTATTTTGTGCGATTTCATGTGTGGTCCTTTGGTTTAATCTTCAATTGAATCAGGCATTGAGGGGATGGTCTTGTATTGATGATGTTGTACTCTGATCTTGTTAGTGCAGTGACCAGACTCTCAGAAATCCTCATTGCAGCCTCTCCTGGTTGTCAGTTCTGCGTCATCAATTTGTAGCTACAGAAAAAAGGGCATTTAACTTTTCTCTGGGTAGATCTGTGTCTGCTGCTCTCCTGCTCCCGTACTGACAGAATTACTAATAAATCTGCACTTCAGCACTCACTAAAACAGATCGATTTGGTAAGCACCAACATGGAAACAAACAGGCCCTTTATAGCTATTAATAAAGGAGGATAATTGCTGGCATTAGTCACAGCATTTAATTTCACTGAAGTACTAGTTGGCTGTCCTYAAGGTGAGGATTTTCTGTGAGGTATTTTCAAGTGTCATGCTTCATGTTTTATAAATAGGCAAACTTTGCTTTCAAATGATAAATAAATCAATAAATGCACACACACCCCTCCAACAACATATTGGAAACACTTCTGATTTACAACAAGCTGTATGCATATAAATAGAAATTTGGAAGACAGCAAAGACTAACATTTTGAAGCATGCACCACAGTACTAGTCAGTGACTGAATAAGTGTATTTTCCTCCTCTGAGAAGCATGTGAGAGTTTGGGAAGGATTTGTTTCCCTTCAAAAAAATTTTTGTTAATCTGATAAGAACATAGTGCTTAACTGCAAGGAACATAAAAATGAAAGCATGAGAATCTAACTGGACAAATGGGAGACATCTTGATGAGTCAGTAGTCCATATTGCATGTCGTAAAGATAGGTGTTTGCCTTTATTCTCAGTGAAGTTCACTGCTTTCATTGCAATGATAACTGCTCCAGGAACTACTCCTCTTCTTCACCAGACACAATCCCTGTTTCAGTTATTTAAACACATTGGAAGACCTGTTTTCTACACTGCTGTATGTTACATCCAACTGACCAAATTGATCAGATTCCTGCAGATAGGAAGCTGCAGGTATGACCAATTCATAATGAGAGATCAAGGAATTTTTAGCTACTAACCTGACAAACAAAAGGACTCATAGCCAGCTGAATTATGATGATATCATCACCAAAATAGGAAGGACTGACATGTTTTGGCCTTTTTTTGCTGCTGAAATTGAAATGATGGCTTGAGGAAAACAAAATAAAAACAAAACATGCTCACTGTTGAAGGGGTAGGAAGAGTTTAAAAATTACCCCAACTTCTACATGTATGACAAATTTAAAGAATCAGTGGCAGCATATATCTTGGTGATTTGGGGTATCAGAGTTTGTATATATGTTCTAGCTGAGGCTGAGATTCTCATTCACCTCCCTAATCCATACCTTCAATTTCTAAGTGTCCCAGTATCCTCTCCTCCTATCTTTGACTCAGAATAATAAGATTTCTCTCTTCTTCTCCCTCAACCCCTCCCGAAGTCTCACACCCCACTAACCAAGTACTTCCATTCTCTCTTAATCWTCAAAATCACAGATTCAAAGATAGCAAAAATAAACATATCATCCTTCTTTTATCTGGAAGAATTTCACWGCAGTGTCAGGTCAAGTGTAGTAGCACTCAGGTGTAGTTCTCAAAGCATCACCAAGAGAAATGTTCATGTCACAAGCATTGATATCCTATTGTTAGGGTCTATGACTTAAATTTTCTGTAATATCCCAAAAAGAAAACATGTATATTGAGTTTCAGGTTTTCCTGCCAGGACGTTTATCAAAGAGGCCTTAATTATCACAATATTTTCCTTTGTTTTCCAAAAGATAGTGTTGCATCTATGTGAGCTCCATTCAAGTCTGGTCAGAATTAAGCAGTGTTTGTTTAGGGAAATACRGGACAAGGTCAAATGGGACCCAGTGAAATGTGATTCACACTATTGAGATCACATAGACACTACTGTTGCTTCAGGAGTTATTGGCAGCTTAGAGCAATAAATAAAAAAATTGGACATTGCAGGTTTTTCTCTTGGCAAGAACTGTGTGGTACTACTAGAAAAATGACTGTATCTTTGAATTACTTAAAATGGCTCTCACACAGAAATCTGAAACAGTGTAAGCTCTGACTGCTTTGGTTCCTTGGACCACTGAATCCAATCCTAGATGTTTGATTAAGTATACGTAAAAGATTCAAGGAGTTTCACTGATTTTAGCAATACAATTATTTTTGTGGATGAAGTGATTGAAGCAGAAATCCAGATTACTTTGTGTGAAAATAATCTTGCTTCCAAACACTAAAATACAAAYTGACCCTTTTTTGTAAATTCATTTGTTTGACACGATTCCTTATCTAAACCGCCAGAGAATTTTGGAGGCAATACAATGTATATAATAGTAGATATATTAAAATAAATACAATGTATATAATRAAATAGTAGGTACATTAAAAATTCACATGTCAGTTTTATATAGAAGCTCCCTTTGTATCTGAAAGTACATAGGGCTCTATTTATAAAAAAAMCCWAAACATTTCAATTACTGGAAAAAACGAGTAATGAATTTTCACTATTTGTTTAATTTGAATAATATGTTATTCAAGAYGATGACCTGCAAAATCACAAATGCTTTTTGTAAAGCTTATTCCCTTTTTTCAATGGTTAAAATTATTGATCTGAATAGTACCCATAGAAGCTGATTCAGTTTTTATGTCTATGCCCAGTTTTTGATAGTCACATAGTAGATGTTCACCTTATTATAGTAATTGGAAAGGTTTTGTGCCATTAGAAAAAAAATCATTACTTCTGTGCAGTGTATGTGTATATATATATATGTATGAAAGACATTATTGGCACCATCATAGGTCATGATATGGCTGTCCTAAGCTCCCTTAATAGGAATCAAACAGATGAATCTTTATACCTCTCTCTTCTGCCTAAATACCAGGAATTATCATAGGAAATATTGTACTGTTACAGGGTATGCATTTTTCCAAATATATTAAAGAGAGCATTGTTGAGTTCCTGTCTAAGATCCCTTAGAAGAGTGAGCACGTATAATTTTTATTCTGTCACTAGTTTTCAGCTCTGATAAACGGATCAGTTCTTCCCCAATTCCCTAAGGTAATGCAGAATTCTTATAGGATCTCTAGCTAAAAATTCCATAGGAAAAAAGGCACTAATGGTGGATTTTAACTGAAATCCCTTTTTCAGGTGTCTGAGATAAAAGGTCTTCTCTGGGAAATAAACAAGTTCAGCTGCTGACTTGGCAAAACCAGTTAGGCTCTRCCTAGAGAGGTAAAGTGGTTATGCTGCTCTAGACCTAAATTAAAGATTGCTGAGTAACATGAAAATTAATAGTTTATTAAAAAGAAAATCTGGTAGGCACTTTGTTGTCTTTGTGATTTTTGAATTTGATATCTTACTTGAAAGACAATCTGTATCAACAGAATTATACCTTCTACAAAAATGATATAAAAGATCTGAACCCCACAGAAGAGCTCTGTTGGGTTCAGCTCTGTCTCAAGTTCTTTTCAGCCAGATGCAATTTCTCAAGTGTGAGACATTAATTAGGAAACTGAATCATTACCAAACAATGAATAAAGTTCACATTAGGCAAGCTTAATGTAATACCAGATGTTTCTTGGGTAGCTTTTGTTTCATGTACAGCCTTAGCTCTTCCCTATGTGGATAGATTTTGGTGCACGATTTTGAGTCTTTTGACACAGTGAATGGCTAGCAGCCTTTATATATGGACACTTGCTGCAGTGAAGTTTTGCTTCGTACTTTGTATTTTGTACATTCTTACAGTGTACTTTGCAAATCTTTAGAATGTACATTGGAAATTCTGCAAAGTGTGTAACAGCAGTCAGATGAAAGTTCTGAACTCTTGGTTGAAAAGTAATAATTTGTCTGTTGCCAAGGCTGAGAATSTATGGATCTACCTTTTCTGTTAGGGAAGGTTAAACCTATTGAATTGCTCACTGCTTTCTATTAGTGAAGAAACTGTTTGCCAGGCTCTTCCATGGGAATCTTTGTATAAATTTTGCTTGTGCATGACTCTCTAATCTTACTCTGAATAGACCATTCTCTGACCGTTCCCTCAATTAAAAACATAATTTTCCCTTTATATCTGGTTTTCATTGCATCTGGATTAATATATTTAATATTTTCAATTTATTTATTTACTTTCATATTTACTAAATAAAAAACATCAATTCCCATGTCAAATCCTCCTTAACAAGTTTGCTGATGACAAGCTGGGAGGAGTGGCCAACACCTCAGAGTGTTGTGGAGCCCTTCAGAAACACCTTGACAGTAGTGGTGTTTTACAGTCGGGTCGTGGTCACTGCACTCAAAAGATCTGAGCCACCTTGGAGCCCAGTGCCCTCTCTGGCTTCCTTCCTATGCCCTTTGCAAGGCAGCCCTGTCCTGTGGACATGGGGTRGAGACACAGCCCAAGGCTCTAGGGGATGGCTGGCTATGCCCTYTGTCTTTGAAACATCTAGCACAATCTTGGGAATAGCTGAATCCAAGYCTGGGAACAGCTGTATCCTAATAAGAAGTATTACCAAGAGTTGTCTTGGATATAATGTCTTGCTGATTATGTTTTGTGAAGTACCTTGCACAGCCTGCTGTAACAGYTTCCTCTGGAAAGAAACATAAAACRTTAAATATACTTCTTACACTTGAAAGATAATGCCTACACCAGCACCAAGACAGTATCATAATTCAAGGTACAGTAACTAGCATTCCCTCTTACTAACACAAATGAACAGAAAATAGAAATTGCATAGAAATACATGTGCATATTTGTATTTTTTGAAACCTCACTGAATAAGTAGGAAATATCAATGCATAATGACTTCAATGCATAATAACTTAATCCAAAGMACTGCTGAATGTTCACTCTCTTGGATATTTTCCCCACATGTCTCTTATCTAACAGATAAACAAGTAATATCCTCAGTCAATGAAAATGTCTGTTTAAAGCTCTGTAAGGATGATTCAAATACCAAGTTATGAGCTTCAGAGGGAGAAATTCAATTGATGTAACTAGGCAAAGTTATATAACTTGACCTGCAGGTGAAAAACAATTTCAATGTATCGAGGCAGATTAGAAAGTCTGTTCTGTACTCTGATATAAACCATGAGCAGCTATTTTGCAAACAAGAAGACTTGAACAAAAACCGAAGTAGAACAAAAGAAAATTTTTAAGTATTATTAATAATCTAAACAAAGAAAATAGTTTGAAGGTGACCATAAAAGGCAAAAGTAATKAAAACATTTAGCATATAGCTGATTACCACAACTGAATTCTTATGGTACAACAGCACTGGATGTATTTTCAAGCAGTTTAGTGGTAATAAACCACCCATCAGTCCTACTTCCTTTTAGTTTTTTATCTGTTCTAATTAAATTATCAATATTGACAAATTCTTAAAAAAATAAAACATTTAAATATTTCAGTGTTCCTAAAATAAATATTTTTATGATTTAGCCAATATATTGCATAATTTTAGAATTTCATCTAGTAGTTCTTCACCATGGAAGGTTGTGTCACTGTCCTTTTTTATACTTGTGCTTATATACTTTATTTTTTAACCTTGTGCTGGAGGTGAAACATCTCTGTTAAAAAAAACAAAACTATTTATGATTTCAATATTTAGAATTATAAGTGACTTTCAAAGAACTTTGTTTATTGTTCTTCTGGAAGTCAACACTGCTCAAATCAAATATTGATCTGACCTTTGAACTTATTCTTTTCTTAGTTGAAATTTTACTAAACCAAACTTAGTTATTCCTTTGCTCAATTAGTCTTGTCTATTGTTGGATGTTCTGTCCTTCTAGATATGCCTAAAATTGTAATCAAATTCCTTTTAACTGACTATTAAAACTGTTCTACTTGAATCACTATTGTAGTTCTTCTGTGAGCCTTCCACAGCACTTTAGCACCCTTTAGAAGGGTGTAAATGAAACTCCATTTCAGAAGGTTTTTCATCAGAATCACTTCTATGTCCATTATTGCAATCTGCAAAATGCTGTGTGAGTGGGGATCCCWTACTTAGTTGCATGCAGAGATTTATAACCACTCTTAAATATCGGTATTTTCCAAAATATTACAAATTATGACTAAATTGTACAATCCCTGTCTATATCTGTAAGGCCTTGCAGATTAACTTTAGGTGAACTAAAGCCTAGCCTTCAGTCTGACAAATATTAATAAGCCAAAACAGAGCTGTGGTGCAGTGCATTCTTCAGCACTTTTGCTTTTATGTCTTGAAGATTCTGGGTGAAAGCAACATGTGCAACAGAGACTAACATTTCTACAGGAAAAATCAAGGCCTCAGCTAAATAAGAATGTAGGTATCAAATTGACTTATAGCTTCCAGGTGTAACTTAAAAAGACATTTCTTATAATTTCAACATAGGATTTTTTTTTAATTTCAGAATAAAAAAAAGTGTATTTCCATTTGACTTCTGTAGCATGCCTGTGAAATCAAAGTATTTCTTGGTGAGCATAAACTTCTATAAATGTTATATTAASAGTCTCAAATAGAGAATAAACATGTCTGCTTAGTTTTAGTAGCTAACAACACTAGAAATATTCATGTGCCACATTTCTAAGCAGARTCAATGTCAGAAAACTTTGAAATTTCCCAAAATTAATTTCAAAAGCTGTCTCACAATTGCCAAACTACATAAGCTGTTCTGTGTYTGTATCACATACATTTCAGAGACTCTAGCATTGCTTTTTATTTTGAGGCAGTAAGTCTATTTTTTTACCCATGTCACAGTTATAATCTTTATCTAAATATCATTCTTTAAATATCACTTAAAGAGGGGGGAAAAGGATCAGAGGGCAATTAAAGTGTCATTTGACTACTACTCTGTGTAAGCAGAAAGAAGCTCTTTAATAATGTTGTGATGTGAGTGTCTCCATCAAGAGCATGGGAAAGAGCAGTCCAAACCTATCCTGTTGCCCTARAAATGTTCATTTGTKAAAAAYATTTTTRACATTTACATGTACTTTATAGAYGATTTTATAGACTGTTTTATAATTMATAGTTGTTTTGGAAAACCCATTGTAAATCTCAAACCAAGTAAGGGGTATGACGAGACACATCAGTACTTAAATTATTATAATTAAGTCAAAGGATGAGTAACAGAGGAAAATGAAGTATTAAGAAGGTTGACAACTGGAGTCAGACAAGGGATACTTCTCAGTAAAAGAACAGCATGAACTTAAATCTGTCTCATTTAAATCTTAAAATTAAGTACCTTATTGGTAGTAACCCACCCTTTGTGGATTTAGTTGTGTATGGTACATACCAGTACACATCCCTGACATTCAGAAGATGCTATTGTTACATATTTTACAGGTAAATAAAACAGAGTAAATTAAATTACATTAAAAAAAACCAAAAACAAACCAACAGACAACAAAACCAAAACAAACAACAAAAACCAAACAATCAAACCCTCCCAAAACAAAAAGCTGTGTAGGTTTTTTCATACTTAAGGGGATTCTGGAGGCATGGTGGTCTAGGTGTTTTTCATTAGCCTATATTTTGGTTCCTGTGAGTTYTAATTATGTTAGTGGAATTAGTTATAGCCCAGAATAGGGTCTATTTTACCCTCTCCCAGGGATTATGTAACACTACTCTGTGATGCCACTTGATGGTGATATTCCTGCCAGATGGAGATATACCTTTCTGCTTGCTTGTACAAATTCCCCTGAAGGGTTAATTATAACCTTTAAATTATAAGGGATCCGTTGCAAATGTTACCACAAAAATTACACTTTTTTTAAAAAAATCTATTTAAATGAATACACAATGAAGAAAATAACAGGTAATTTAAAAATCTGCTGGTTTAACCAAATGATGACTCCCTTGCCACACTTTTAATTGAAGGAGTGAAACACCTCAAGGTTTTTTCTMTGCTTCATTTCCTGCTMATTTTTTTATGCATAGGGAAAAAAAAATTAGAAAGAGAAAGTGTTTCATAGATCTCAGCATAGATATGATAGAGTACATAAAAGACACTCTCRAGGGCAGGTTGTTTGCCAAACAGCATCCTTTGCAAAACCAACAGTATTTTATCTTTTCTGAACTTACAATGTTGACTTGACCCCCACCTTCCCCTTCTAACTCTTTCAAAGAGAATTTTGTAACCACAAGACAGCTTGAAGTGTCACAGGGTTCTTAGGGCTGTAACAGAAAATGTAGAGCAGTAATGAGAAACACAAATTAGTTTTAAGAGTGTGAAAATTTATATTCACAGTAGAAAGAACTTTTCCAGTTTTCTGGGGCARAGACAATTAAAATCCATGTTGTTTATCTTTTCATTTGAATTTAATGACAGTGCAGCTGGTTTAAACTTTTCTGGAAGAAAGACAAATGTTGGGTATAAATGGTGTCATCAGCATAGGAGTCCTGTTAGAGAGCAATCAGAATATTTAAAGGTGGCTGAACATGAAAAAGAGCAGATTTTCTGAACGTGAAAAATAACCTTGAGAATGCCTGGAGTACAACTGGTAAAGAATCAGAATGCAGGGAACTTTCATGTATGCTGCAGAATAAGCCCAACTCCAAACACATTCTTAAGAAACACAAAGTTAAATAGTGAATTAGCTTGTTCAAAATATTGACATCAAGTGAAAGGCTTCCTTTTGGCATTTGGGCAATTCTGTTMTCAGCCATGCTACACTGCTGTTGTCTTTGCTAAATCCAGATTATTAATAAAAATATTCATAACATAACAAACAGTAGAAATGTGTCAGAAATTATACAAGCATTGCAAATGAAGTAGAAACCTTATGAAAATAATCTGTTTGGGGGTTTTCTTTTTATTTTTAAAATGAATAAAAAATTATTGTATCCTTATTAAATAATTCTTCTATTTGACACCTTCCAACTCAACCCAAACAGGTAAATGCTTATTCCTGTTTTGATAATATATTGCTGCAATATGAGTCCTCATATACTACTAGGTGCAATATCAGCAGATGTTACAAATGGTAAATTAACACTTTATTTTCTTATTTTCTAAATAAAAGATAGAGATGTAAAGGCTGGGATGAGCTCCATGAGCTCCTTTAAAGAGGCTTATGTTTTTTTATACCCTGAGGCAGCACATGTGACAATGTTTTCAGGAGGTTGCACAACAATCTTTTACTCAAAAACTTTGGAAAACAAAGGCACTTGACAAATTTTAAAGCAGCATTCCATTGAAATAAAGAATTTCACAAGGCATTGACTTAGCAGACTGTAGATATCCAACTTTAAGTTACCCAGACTTTAAGGAGARRAAATTAGGAGAAAAAAAAGAGGGGRCAAAAGCTGRCAGAGAAAAATTAATACTCATGGCTCAAATTCCAGTGTAATGTAGCTGCTCACTAAGATTATATAAATGTACATGTGAGATACAGCTGTTCACAGTATAGTTTATAGTTTATTAGGTTAAAATTAATGATAAGAAATATGATTCCTTTGCAGAGGAGTGATAATCATGAATCTAAACCGATGTCAATGAGAAGACTGTCAGCATGGATAGATCAGGAGAATTAATTGAGTTTAATGAGAGTAAACTTACACTCACYATCATCTAAACAGTGAGAAATYCAAATACATGCAACCTTCAGAACAYTGAAAATAATTTCATAAGGTATATACAAAAGGTGACTTGCAAAGAACGGAAATTAAGTTMACTAGAAGCTTCATGAACATTGGAAAATAAGCCTGTGGAATTGCAAAGATGACAAAGGAAGTGCATTATTCCTAAGTACCACAGTTCCTGAAGATCTGGTAATTAAAGATTTATCTGATTATTTTTATGAGTTTGAAAACTTTCTACTTCCAAAGTTTYCTGGGGTGGGAATTAAATAATGGATTACTTAAAGTATTTATGACTAATTTTGATTCTACAGAATATTCTTTCTTCACTAAGAATAAACCTTATGGTAGGTGTCTAAAATGTTTCTATTTTATACAAGATTTATGGAGGTAAACACCTGAAGGTAGCTTAGATAAACTACAATGATCAATACCTTGATAATCTTTACTAGTATAAATCAACATAACTCTCATAGAAGGAAAGATCAATCCACACAGTTTCATTCTCTTTCTAGATAAATCATTTTCTTAATTAAAGTTATTTGTTTCTCTACTTTTTATAAAATGAGTTACAGTAGAACACAGGTTAGCTCTAAAAATGGAGTAACAATTCTAAAATTGTTAAAAAGCTAAAGTTTTTTAAACATATTGYCACTATATTTTGATTTTTTGCCTAGTAAAGACACTAGTCCTATGAGAACTAATTGCTTAAACAATTAGTTTAACTCCTTCTCCATACTCAAGAAACCCTRTTGCAATTGGTTCTGAGTTGTGGTTTAATGCCAGTGGGCAGCTCAGACCTGTGAAACATCTGGTTCACATCCCTACAGTGAAATGGGGAGACAACTGGAAGGGCAAAAGTCTTGTGGATTGAGATAAAGACAGTTTAATAGGCAAAGCAAAAGCTGGACCCTGTGCCAGCCCTTCTCAATCAGAACATCGCTGTGCCACCAGCACTGGCTTGGCCACAAATCCAAAACGTGGCACTGCCACGCAACTGAGAGACAGGACTTCAAAGGAGGGGTAGAAGAAGTAGTCAAGAAGTTAAAGCAAAAAAGAAGTCGAAGTCTTTGAAGACCAAGTTGAGGTAGTTTATTTTCTTCTCAGCTCAGTGTTATATACTGTTGCAGCTCCAAGCAGTTCCAGCTCTAAGCAGTCACATCCTTAAGCAAGAATTTCCCACTGGTTACAGAATTAGCCCATTGTTTGTGTTACTTGTCAGCCTTGCAAAACTACATAGCTCCCTAAACCTTGATATCTGCATATGCTGTACTTTCCCAGTTCTCCTCMTGTCTGTGGCTGCTTCTCCCACAGCCTGTGTCCCACCAAGGCCAGGATATCATTAACTCCATGGTGTCCTCTGTTCTGCCCCCCCATTTGTATTCCCATATGTCACCAGACATCTGGTGCATGGCAAATAACTCAGCCAAAACCAGCACACAAGGAAACAAGAGTTTCTGTATCGAATTCCRAACTCTGGAACAGACACACTGCCAGTGGGATTGATATGGGCACATCTGTGTGTGGTGACTAAAAGTTTTAATGGTTCMGTGAAAAACCACGAGGTGATACTTTTAATTAGCTGCCTTTTAATYAGCAGCTTTGCCAACAAGGAAGAGCATTAGCTGAAATGAAAKGAAAGATAGACCTGTTCTGGTGTGAGAGTTTAAAATATAAACTACCAGCAATGTTTTTTCCTCTAATAATAAATTATTTATAATTTTGTGAGAGAAACGTTTTTTAAGAAATGCATTAGATAGTTTCAGAAACTACAGAAAGTCAGTTTTTTATTCCTGGTATACTTGTTAGGATGCATATCTGATAACTCTCTGCCACTTCAAGGTTAATAAATCTGAGAGCATGCTTGTAACTATATTTTCATTAAATATTTGATATACTTGCTTCTAAAAATTTATAGAGTAAATTAGTTACATTCCTGAGTATTTAATAAGGARAAACACTCCCATATTTCAGACTATAAGCTTTAAAGATGACATTCATTTCCAACAGAAGTTAATGGGAAGAATATGAGAATTGATGTCCTTGTCACTTAGAACCACAACTTCACAGTGTCTGTAAGGAAATACCTGAATTCAAAAAAARCATGGGTGTTTTAATAAGAAAATAAAAGACAAAGATAAAATGGGGGTGAATTTTGTAAATACATAATGAAGACACAGATTTTGAAGCTATGAAGTGATGGAGGTTCTATTTTCATTATTATATAGTGTAATTTTGATGACTACTGTTGAAGTTTTTACTTCAGAATTCAATCAGAACACCCATTTTTGAGTTCATTCTTTATTTTTAACAATTTGACTCTAAGATAAGCAATTAAAGTTGCTAAACTCTTTACCAGCTGCTCATGTAATAGTAATCTTTTTCAAAAATGGCAAATTTTTTATTTTAGTGAGCAAGATATTCAAAAGCAAATGACCTGTCTTTTCCCAGACTTGCTATAAATCAAGGTCTAACTAAATCTCCATTTTATAGTCCTAATTAGAGAAAATTATTGTTATTAATAAAACACATGCTAAAAATTGTGTTATTTCTTACATTCAACTGCTTTCAGTAAGGCAAAACAGATGTTTAAAGTTATTCATGCTGTAGAAAATCTATTTAGAATAGGTTTTCTAAGTTGATTCCTTCTACCCCTTTTCCAGAATAAGTGTGATTTCAATTACAATGTCACTCTGTAAAATCTTCATTAAATCAATCTATACTTATAAAATTATTGTTGTATATAATATTATTAGTAGTAATAGTAATTATAGTAATATCATATAAAATAAAAATGCATCTTTCTGATGGTTTTCTTTTTTTTCTTTTTTGGGAGTCCTTTATTATTTTAGTCTTAAAATTATTCTGAAATCTAACAGGCCTGTTGTCCTCCAGTTCTGTTGTATAACTTTCTTGGATAGCTAAATATATGATAGATGCTAACCTTAATATGACATGAAGAGCTCTATCTGCCTTCTKCAGTAATTTATTGTATGCATCTGTAAGAGTTGCAACAAGCTTTACCAAGTTGYATTTCCATTTTCATTGTAATGAACAATTCTCTTCTAAGAGGCAGCAGAAGCAAAGATGTTAATGAGCTCTTTGCTTGTGTTTTCTGAGACAAAATGTATTGGCAGAAATCAGCAGCTCATTTTCTTAAACACAAAGATTARACATGCATTTTACTTTGAGCCTAAGATTATGACACGTATCAGGAGAAAAATTAAGAATATAACACTTCCATGAATAGTAGAGCCAGTGATTCACTATCTAATATTCTCCTTTGAATAAGACCTCTACTTAAAGAAATGAATAGTTTCAAATTATTGTCCAGTACAGCRTTCTTACAGTAGGCATTGCACATACAGGAACAAATACACATAAGCTCATACTAGTGTTAGAAATATGAAACATATATTATGTATATAGCCGAGGTGTTTTACATTAAAAAATATAATATATAAAATATATTATATATATTATCTATATTATATGTATAATATAAAATTATTCTATCATCTCCGTTGCACATATAAAATTATATCTATAGAATGATGCACTATTATTATGTATATTATCACTTTGCAATTTTCAAAATTATTCTCAAGTGTAAAGTGAATGAAAATTTAAGTAACTTCTTTAAATAAGCTGGTTCCTGAGATTAYCCATAATCTCAAGATGGTAAAGCATGCAAAAGAGTTAAAAACAGTATAGGCTTTATTTTGCTTAAAATAAGTCTTTAATTTGTTGATTAAAGCAGAATAATCTATATTTGGCWAGAGGAGAAACCCCAATTACCCAAATACTCTATTAGCACTTGTAAGAGGGTTCATAGACCAGAATTGCTGAAGATTCTTATTTTTTTATTATCTGATCCATCTTAAAAGTAGTTGAAAGTCCCCACTGAGTGCAGCATCACACAGAAGGGATGTCATGTCATCCTGACCTTCCATCACTAGGAATCTGAATGCACTTGTTCCAAATTTTCCAGAGGACAGTTAGGACGTGACAGACCTGAGTCAGTTGATTTCTCTCACTGAAGCAAGGTTGGTGTAGGCAGCACCTGCTTGATTGGAATGCTGTCACTGAAAGTCACATCAAAGTGTCAGCCCTACTTATCCCTGTCTTATTCCAGAATATTTCCCTTGATAAACTCATAATATTATGGAAAGACCTCATCAACTTTAGATAGTCATGGCTACTCATACATAGTCATTCACTGCATAATAAAAAATAAACCAATTGCTCATGATTAATTTCAGCCTTAATTAACCTTTTAACCTATAAGACTTGAACCCACCATGAAGCATTCAAAGTTATTTACTCTTCATAATTCATCAACTTTTGATTGACTAGTTCTCCAGTCTTATTATGGATTGTCATATACATTTAAATGAAAAGTGTAATTTTGGATAACCTACCATGGGAAAATAATCATTCCTCACAAATGTGCARATAAATCAATTAAAGAACTTTATAKATCAGTCAATCTAATGGATATTCAATAAATAAATAATTGTCCTTTTTGATGAAGGGCAGATACTTCAGCCCAAAGGAATATTAATTACTTCATGACAGTGTAGTTGCACAAAGTATTAAATAAAAAACATCGTAGACTTAAATTCATGGAGAATTAATCTTGTGTGAAAAAGTTGTACATGAAATGAAAGCACTGGTGTCATTTTCTCAAAAAAAACCCTATTAAAAAAGCCTCATCCTCCAGCATTTTCATTAATTTTTTTCTTGTTGTTAAAATCCAAAATGGAATTCAGAGAGGAGCTATTGAGCTGAAATTAACCTACAACCATTTAGCCCAGCATTCTTTCACCAAATGCAATTATTATTCAGTGTTCATTTGCTTAAGTGATGGAGCTTGCCTGCAGCAAGAAAGAAAGAGCACAAGGCTAGACCTCAAGCAATCACATAAACTTAAAATTAGTAGTCAAAATTACTCTTCTTCAGTGAGTAGAAAAGCTTGGACTCGGAATGAAAACTCTTAAAGAAAGAAAGAAATACTCAATTTAAATGTACTGAGAACTATAATTTATAAATTTCTAAACCCATTTTTGACAATGGATCCACAAGTGTTTTGGAGAGACCAGCTGAGTTAAATTAACCCACAGGAAAGAGGGTTAATTAAGTCTGAAAGAGCTGAGACTGAGTTTATTTAAGTTTTTGCTGCTAAAGTACACAGAATTATCATGACATAAAATAATTATAAATGAATGCATCAATACACTTTCTGCTTGTTTAGAAATATTAACCCCATTGTTTTTTAATTTTGCACACATAAAAGTTTAACTTACAYTTTCTTGCATCTGTTTGATTTTTCTTGTACAGCATCACCCTTTTTSTCACTAGCACTGATACTTTGTCTTCCAAAAGAATGTTAACACATTTTGTGTTCAAAATTCATGCTTGCACTCATGCTAATATATGATGACWGACTTAGGCTTCATGTAACTATTTACCTCTAATATGAACATTTCTCAGTTGGACACCTGAAAAGATTTCAATTAATTTTGTCTAAAAACAGGCAATACAGTTATTATTTTCTATATGGTAATTTCCTATACTAATATCTATTATTCCTAACCCTATCCATCTACTTTAAATTTCCATGAGCACACTTAAAAATTAAGAGTAGCCCAGAAAAGATTTGAATTTTTTTTTTCTTAGAATAAAAAATTTCATTCTAAAATATACTTTTGCTCCAGTTTGGATGATAAGTCAGAGTATCACTATTTCTCACAGTCAAGTTATTCTATAGAAACTACTAGAAATATCTACATTATGTTTGTTAATATGGAATAATTGCAACTTTATGTTCAAATATTAACTCTAAACCCAGAAAAAAATAAGTGTTACTAAAACAAATTGCCAAAACAATGGAAAATATAGCTGAACTTATAACATTCAAAATAAAAGTTCAGATCTGAGAAAAGTGAGATTTTTTTCTWAAAAATTTATATATTTCAATTATTCTTTGCTAAATTCTACTTGTAACTAATTTTTAGGCAACATTCAGCTTGTATATTGTAAATGGTTTGCCTGCCTCTTCAGATGTTTCTTTAATTGTAAGGAATTAACTGCTGTTGCAGTATTCTGCCTCCTTTTTTCCCCACTAATAATAAGTATCAATGGCCAGAAATGGACGAATAAAAATTAGAATAAAAAACTTTCATCCCAAAATTCTCTTTTGCCTTTCTCCCTCACTGCTAATCCCTTTATCAGATCTTGCATTCASTAACTTTCGTTTCTGTTTTTTATCTTTCCCCAATATAGTGGTTTTTACCATCTTTAATATAAGAAATATTGGGAAAATTATAATTATGTTTCTGAGTTGCTCATTACATCATTTTACAATTTAAATGSAGTACTTTTGAACAAAGGTGAAAAGAGGGGTTCCTTGCCATATTTARTTCTTGCCATTATCTCTGCTTCTGTGCTCTAGTAAAAGCTTTAGAACCAGGTGMAGCAATACTGGGGTAAAGTCTTCTCATAAAACAGGCTTTTTTTCTGAATACCAGTCTCTCCTGGCATCCTTGGGATTTCCTGTTTCATGCATTATGTGCAGGTTTCCTGCTCATTCAGTATAACCCCGGGCACACTATGAAAATAAGGTTTCAGCTGAAGCTCTGCTGCTTAGGCAAATTTAAGAAGCCTCAAACTGTGAATATTCTGGCCCTCTGCTGTCTGTCATAATTTGCATCCTCAAATTCCCACCTCATCTAACAATTTTCCTGAGTAACACTTWTTCACACAGTAGTTATTTTTTCTTCTTTTTTCTTCTGTAGCAGAATAAGGACACCTTTGTTTTCATGAACAGAACACTCTCCTCTGTCTGACATTTAACTAATGACCATTCTATCATCTGCTCTGCTCAGTTTCTAATTATTGATATACAAATCATAACACATCCATTTTGCAGCTTTCCACCTGAGCTGTCCTCATTTCCTTTTCCATCATTCCTCTTGGACTCAAACAATTGAACTGTCA
>CADDXX010000507.1:504416-563252 GCA_902810485.1 Alauda arvensis | reverse complement strand
TTCCTTCCTTCCTTCCTTCCTTCCTTCCTTCCTTCCTTCCTTCCTTCCTTCCTTCCTTCCTTCCTTCCTTCCTTCCTTCCTTCCTTCCATGCAGAAAGAAGATTTGAGAATGCTTGCCTAGGAAAGGGGAACACTAATTTTAAGTCTTTGGTCATCCCAATTCAAAGTTACAGATTTCAGATGAAAACATTTTCAGTTTTATGAGAAGAGAGATAATACAAGCATTCATCTTAACTTTCAAAAGGAAAAAAGAGCATGAACACATCACTATGACTGTCTAAATGCCCTATTCACAAAAYTATGAAGTGTGTTTAGCTTTCTCTCGCCTGAAAAACAGCAAAACTTTGGGATCTGAAAGCTTTAGCTGGGCTGGTCCCAGACAGTTCCCCCTTGGGTCTTCTCCTGGGGTTTCACCCACTCACCCCACAGTGCAGGACCCCACATCAGCCCCAGTCCCAGKGATACCACAGCAGGGACAATCTCCACTCCTGTCCCTGAGGTGTCACTTGCACCCTCTGGACTGTGCATGGCAGGTGCTGCCTGATGCTCACAGTGCAGGGGCTGCCTGGCCAAGGCTGGAGCCGCCCCCACTCCTCCTCCTAGACATGATCCTCAGCTTTGTTTAATGCAGCAGGTGAAAAAGTGGT
The DNA here is from genome assembly GCA_902810485.1 of Alauda arvensis. Classification (NCBI taxonomy): domain Eukaryota; kingdom Metazoa; phylum Chordata; class Aves; order Passeriformes; family Alaudidae; genus Alauda; species Alauda arvensis. The sequence goes on along the minus strand of CADDXX010000507.1, from coordinate 562,605 downwards.
GGTTTGGGTCTTCTGCAAGTCCTCTTAAGGGGTGTCACTCTGAAAAGCAACAGCCATCCATGTACAGGTCAAAGCAAAAACATCTTCAGCTATTAGATTTTGAATCCCAACTCTAGGTGAATCAGAGTCCTGGAAGAGGATTATATTGAGTCAATATATTTGATGAATTGATGAATACATTAAGAATGAATAATTTTAATATTTATCTTAGAAATGTTTCCATAATTAAATAAGTGAATGTATCACCTAGTGTTTTTGTCATATTTGTGTCATTATCGTTCCCTGAAAGTGTCCACACAAAATCAAGAGTATATTTTCTTTAGCACTAATCTGCTCAGCCCTTTTATAGGTTTTATACAATGCAAATTTGCTTTTTATTGTCTTGGACAGTGGCTGAAATGCTTTCTAATGGAAAAATAACTCCTACAACTCCAATTCCTTTCTGCAATGCTCTGTGTGTGTGTGTTATGTGCTCATCTAAAAATGAAGGAAAGTTTATGTATAMATTTAATGTGTGAGAAAGACATCTAAGCATGTTTAATTGTGGCTAAATCCAAAGACCTCAGTTCTGGGGAGAAAATAAAAAYAGAAAAATGACAGGAAGCAGGATCTGGAGAGCCCTTAATTCTGCCCCAATTCAAAACTGGAATAGGATTTTCTGAGTTGGAATTTGAATTCCTGTCAGGTAATTTCTGTTATTAGATTTGGATTGTAAAGGCATCTTGTAGGAGAGAAGGCATGAAAAGAAAAGATAGGCAAAGAGGAAAAAAAGCCTAAGCAACAAAGGTTAAAAATGCAGTTCACATGACAACAGAAGCATAAATATTGTATTAATTGCTGAAAATTAATTACTTCATAATTACTGCTTGATGTAATGTCTCATTCTCAAATCTCTAGAGGCCTGAAGCCCCTTTAAACATGTCTCCAGATTTGACATATAATGTTTAAACCTGAWGTTTTCCAAACAACAGGATTATCCAGTCTTAAGTAAAAGCTGCTCTGACTTGGGCAATGAGAACACTGGAACTTGTCCCTGCTTTGGGGCTCACCATAATGGGATTCCTGGTCCTTGGCTGTTTCATTTATGGTACAAAGCTAAATGTGGCCAAGGCTGTTCCCTGGCATTGTTCAGTGTCAAGAAATGTCTCATGTTTATACTCTTCACTTCCTTCTTCTCCAAAACAGGGTATGTCCACCAAAACTGTTCTAGCTTTCTAAGGGTAACCTTCACACAGTGTTTCACTTCTTGTAGAGTGTAATATCAATTTTAGTTTAGAATAAAACACATTATTGTTTGTCAAACAAATGACCATATAGGAGAGGTAGAAAGAAATTGTACATTCAGTATCTGAAAGTACTTCRAGAATGAATAATGTACAGTCAGATTTTGAAACCTTTGTGCATAATGAATAAGACCCAATTCTTTTATTCACCAAGTAATGTAACTAATTTATTGGAAGTCTTTTAATACATAATACTTGTCAAAGTGAATGCAAGATGAAGATTTGTATGATAAATTATAAAAATCATAGGTTTAGTAGCTTCTACCTTTAAAATTTGATGAATAAATTTCAGCAAGTGTGCAGATGTTACAAAATTAGATTTAGTTGATGCACCAGATGGTTGTCTTTCAATTCAGAGGAGCCTTGATAGGCTGGAAAAAAAGGGCCAGTAGGAACCTCCAGAACTTCTGCAAAACACAGACCTAGTCCTGCCCCTGGAAGGAATAAAGCCAGGCACCACTGCTGAAGAGCAGCTTTGCAGAGAAGCACCATGTTGACCATGAGCTAGAGATGTGTCCTTGCAGCAGGGAAGGCCAGTGCCTCATTAGGCAGAGGATTAATTGCAGGTTGAGAGAGTTCATCCTTCCTTCCTGTTTTACCCAGCTGGSCCRTATCTGTTTCCTGTGCTGGCTCCTCAGAACAAGGCAGGCAGTGACATCATGGAGCAAGACCATGAAGATGATTTTAACAAGATATATATTACCTTACTGATTGCACTTGTTTTCTTATAAGGATATAATTTTCTATTCAAAATTTTTCAATTTTTTTAACACTGACATAATTAATTATAAAAATATATGCATTTTCACAAACAGATACCTTTATCTGTGCATGTGTGTATAAATTTACATCATGCCCTGGAAAATACAAAATACATTCACCATACATTTAAATACATTAACCAKAWGGTWTTTGATGGATTATGCCTTTTAATAKGATAATTWTCATGAGAATACTTAGGAAGGATCATAATAATTTCCTTCTAACACTGGACAAGTAGCTTTGAAGGCACATAGAATTATTCTTAAATCTATGTCTATTGATATGTCTCTCTACAGATACTTGGGATTATTATTTCAYCAGCATTCCATATATTCTCTATGAGAGCTACATTTTCTGCTGGAAGTGATTTATATGAAAACTCAATCCAATTATACTGCTCTTCTTCCACCTAGAAATCACTTAAGTAGCCRTGTTCTACAAGGTTGAAAATACATGCTGATTGTGCTGTATCTTTTTGATCTTTTCTATCTTTTCTGATGACRAAGAGAATGCATGAAGCCAGAACAGTACATCTAAAAACAGAAATCTGCTCTCATAGATACACACTCATGGTTCTGTAGCAAACTGCACAGAACTCAGATTCAARAATGGTCAATCACATTGTCCCCTTACTATAATGCACCCCAGGATTATATTAGGAAAGTGAGCAATCCCTGTAGGAAAAATAAAAAAATACAAAAATTACCTTCTTGCCTCTTCAATTCTCTGATTAAATAAAAAAAACCCAAGAACAAACCAACAAACAAATACAAATAAGTACTAGTTCTCCAGCTTCATATAATAGAGTTCTAAAATAACTTTTAAGTCTATCCTCATCTCCTGCAAGGTACTACTAGGCAAAGTCCTGTAGCCCAGTTTCCTCAGTTCATCACTCTATTTGGTTGTCACTTTTTTCCACTGCAAAAAATAAGTTTTGACAGTAATTTTCTCAGRTTTTCATCAGCCCATTCAGCAGTTGTGCTTACAAAGTTCACAAGCCATCCACATCTGAAACTCCATTCACTTTTCCACTGTAAATCTAATAAGAGAATCAGAGGTTAAGTGGCTTTCTGTACACTTACATAAGACTGGAAAGAACATCCATTATCCAGGAGAACACTGCAATACAATCTACTCCTCAACACAGCACCCAAAATAATAATTTCATTGATTTTTGTAAATGATGTCTTTAAAAGCATGTGTTTAGTTCTGCTGGCAATGTATTATCTGACTTCCTCAGATCTCTAGGTGAAGGGTGTATTGAGCATTTCTCATCAGAGGGATTCATCCAGTAGTGACAAAAGTGTATGACAGCTATTGAATAGGACTTCAGGGCCYATGCAAATAGGTGACATTTATTGAACTTGGCATGTCTAATAGCAGGGACACTTAGCTGTGTTTGTTGGCTTTACAGTTATTGAAATCTTTAAAACATAAACTTTCCATTGTCTGTTCCTATTTTATCTCTGTAGTTTTAAGTGCAAACTRCAGAAAAACTTCAAGGATTCTTATTAAAGAGGCTGAATGAGTCAAGCCAAGAGAGCACGGGAAAAAATTAATATCCTCTGAATTTGGGTTTGTTTACCAGAGACTCCATAAGAGCAGCAGAAGAATAGTAACTTAAAATGCACAAAGGGCTTTGTACACTCTCTTCACTTATGCACTTATGGTGCATGCTAAAGCTTTCTGAATAAAAAAAGAAGGAGCCTAAAGATCTGTCTGTTCATTATAATTTGTTTTCTATTCAAATATAATGTGTTAAATGTATCTCTAATGCTATCACTATTCAAGAAAGCACTTAAAAGCAAGAAGCTGATGTCTCAGAATTTACTCTCGCAATCATTGACCCAGGCTCAGATTTACACTTTTTTTCTCTTACTGAAGAGAAGTGCTTTTGACTGAAATCTGTAAGGTTGCATTTTCAGGCATTATCCATTCTAAAACTCTTGTTTCTGTCCTTTCTTCAAGGATTCTGAATTCCTGATTCAATTCTGCTGCACATAATTATATGGTTGTGTTGTATCTGAGTTAATTTTTGTTGTTATTCTTCTTATGAGCAATTGCATGAGTGGATATAAGAACAGGGCCTTCATTTGCCAGGCACAGTCCACCAGCTTTCCCTGTGGCGCTTCATTTGTATAAGGGTACCAAGGAAAAACAGATCTAGCAGTGATGTGGTAATGATGCTTTCAGTTTTAGCTTTCATGTTCTTCAGATTCTGTGCTGCCTAGTTGTGTAATTCTGAKCTTACATWAAGTGTTAGTAAGCTCTCTCCACAGAGTAGGTAGACAAAACAAATCCTTTCCAGCTTGAGACCAAGGACAATTAGTACAATTTTCAGGCAAACAATGGTGGACTTTCCACCTTGGGCACAACCCTGGTCAGGCTCTTGTCCTGCCCAAGGTGTATCCTAGAGCCTTTCAATAAATATCTACTTTATTCTCTAGCTCTGTCCAGCCTCTGTTCCAGGTCAGTCTTCCCAAGGCATCAATTTCTGGCAACCCAGATAGGACAGTGAGGCATCTGAAAAACCCCCCTGGAGCAGAGGAACACCGAGCTCCTGCTCCCCCACTCCTGCTGACACTGCAAGGGGGCAGCCCCAGCTGYRGCCCAGAAGRTATCAGAGCCCAAGAATCCAAAAATCTGTGGACCTGACAGAGATAAGTGAGTAATTGAATAAAGGGGTATTTTGTTTAGCACCTGAGTTAAGTGTTAGTGTGGAAGGACCCTAGGGTCAGGCAGAGTGCCTTCCATCTCCCCCACTGGTAGTAAGAGAGAGCACACTGAACTCTGTGATATTTTCAGTTTTGYTTTATTTTTAATTTATTTTATTAGGTGATGCTGTGCATACTTAGATGGCCTTTGGAGCTTGAAACAGCAGTTAAAAATTTACAGCTATTTTAAAGAAGAAAGAAAAGTTTCCAACCRCAATGAATTCTTCCTTTTAAGGTATTTTGACATTGTGACATTACCATATTACTCCAGTGTTGACCTTCAGCTTTGAGACAACACTAAATAATTGAAATCAATATCTCAACAAAATATATTTGTATCTATCACTTCAGTGAAGACATAATTGCAACTGTCATCTGAACAGGGGTTAATGAAAAGTTTCAGGATATATACTGACGAAATTCAACCTTTTCAAGTCGATGTAGCAAAGGGAAGTCAGAAGGAAAGGCTCTGGAAGGACATTGGGAGGAAAAACTAAAATAAATTAAATTATTCTACTAAAAGTTTAATGAGGCATACCTGTGATTCATGAAATGTTGAACATTTATGTCACCATATATATGTTACCAAGGAAACTACTTCTAGAATTATGTTTATCTTGCTATAGGAATAAGGAAATAATGTCTTATTATACCATAAGAGAAAACCCAAACTGGTATTTTTAAGCAGATAATTTTATCTAGGTCACCAAAGGTTACAGTGGTGTTGCAAGAAGGAGCATGTATCTGTTAGCATTTTGTTTAAGAAGCCTATGTGATAAAGTGTGAATATCTCTGATGGGAAAAAGAACCAGGCTAACATTGGCTTTTCTGAAACGTCCACTCCATGGGACTCCAGTCTGTTCCCTCATGGGATATTGTAATAGCCCCAGAAATAAACTTATTACTGCTATAGATATCCACACCCTACACCCATGCACACCCACACTAATGAATTGAAGCAGAAAGATGGCAGTTCCATATGTCAAAAAATTGAGAGGACATGGTGCTTCTCCAAATCAACACTCTTAAACACAGGTCCCAAAGAATATGTCTTACTTCATGGATACTATAAATAGCAGCTTCCAAGGCCATCAAAATGGTGGTAACCTTTGTTTTAGTGATGAACATTTCTCGTATCCAGAACAGAACAGCAGTTCAGACATTCATATTTACATTATCATTCTGCATGCCCCTACTATACTGATGACACATCTATAATTCTCAAAAAAGAGAATGAAAATATAAACTTCAAAGTCTATATTATAAAAATGTTTTCGCATCTTTGTTCTACATTCACCGAGATAAGCTATGGAAACATTGCAGATTTGATTTATTTTTAAGCCATCATTATTAAATGGATCTTGGCATCTTATGTTTATTTTTAGTGTGATGAGATTTGTTTATCTGTTTTTTTGTTTCTAATACAGTTCTTCAGAACAAAATCTTTTAAGTTATCCTGAAGTGAAAATAGTATAATAAAGACATATAAATAATCATGGCCTTCTTTCAGAAATACAGGTGATGTGTATTCTTGAGTTTTGGTTATAAGGGTTTTTATTTACAATGAATTATTAAAGTACCCTAAATACATCACTACTTTGTAACTATGACTTCAGTAAATTTCCAWCACTATAGATGATTTATGTATCCCCCATTTTAATATTTTTAAATCTCCTGTTCTTAAATATGCTTGTCATCTCAGGTATTCAAGACAGAATGGACAGATGAAATATATAGGTCAAGTTTTCCATGTCTTTTGCCTTGAATATGTACAAAAAAAATCTGCTCTGCTACATTTCAAATTTCTAGTCCTCATGATTTAGATCAATTTTAATCTGATGCCACTCTAATTCTTTGTTTCAAATTACTTTTCTGTTACACATGTTCATTCTACAGATATATTTGGTGGAAAAGAATCTATAGGAATTTTAGGGGAGAGTTCATCCACTTGTGTTCTTTCCTCCCTATAGAGTTTTTCTCTCAGTGTTCACATACAGTTTATCTAAATCACAGTCTTAGGATCCTCATGCATACCACCATAATTGTTTACAGAATTTACCCAAAGTAATGCATGATTTCTGGAACCTCTCTGATTTTTTGTGTGTAAATATTCCACATAAGACATCGTGCTAAAGTAAGAATTTTAACAGAATTTTGATTTGTGACAGAAAGCTATTTTATTATTTTCTYTGTTTATTTAGAACTCTGTTTTTAAAACTCATCTTCCAGTAAGATTCAATCTCATTGTAGTCTATGTGATGTTTGGTTACCTTTAGAGACACCTGTTTGGAATTTGACAAAAAATGTGTTTCATATCTCAGCACTGATCTCCCCATTTTACATTTGGAAATTTTTTGTTTATAAACAGTGGACTATAAAGAACAATTGCAAAATTTCCTAACATGTAGAAGATTCACCACATATCATTATTTTAATCACATTTATATTTTATAGACAAGATAATCTGGTCTGTATATAATATAGAGAAGAGCAAAGTTTCAGTATCTGCTTTGCCAGATATATGATTTATTTTTAGTCCAACTYTGGATTGTTTGGAAAGAATAATAATGCAAAAAGAATAACTGAAACACACTTGTGAATTAYGGGAATAAGGATTGCTTTTGTGAATATTCTGTTTCATAAATATTTTCATATACAAACAAACTATYATCTAAAATCTGAATAAAGATATTTTACTTCTCTGAGGGTTTATAASCTGCAACAGTTTTAATATTTTTCTTTAATATATGATACATTTTATGAGTTTAATTAAAATGCAAATTTTCCTCTTTTATCTAGTCTTTGTGAGTAAACAATAGACAGATTGTAAGCAAATACTGAGTATTTTAATACCAACTTGTAGATATTTTTCCATTCAAAAAATTCCCAAATCACAATTCTAATTATCAAAGCAAGGTATGTCATGCATGAATGAGTTGAACTTATACCCTGGATTTTTCCACAGTTAAATTGTGATGCTAAATAGTTAAATAACATGAAGGGACCAGAAAAAACAACTGCTCTTTGCTTGTAAGAATTTAGGAGTGTTATTCTGGCCAGTGAAGATTTTTTACCATTTAAACAACTGCCTAAAGAAATGCATGAGTGATGATAGGATGATATGATGATATGCTTCATTACTGAAATACTTAGTTCCCCTAAAAGAGSATTTCTTACCTTGTTTAGGTTATTTGCACTGAAATATCTTTGAATGGTATTTGSCAAACTCCTTTCAACTTCTTCCAGTCTGCAGGCCATTTTTGGGTTTTTTTTCCTTCAGTTAAATAGAGCTATTCTGGCCTATTTAGGATTGCTTTTAGGATCTATTAATCATTCTATGCTTCCTTCTGTACCAAATATTTCAATCAGTATTTTTCATGTACTATGCCAGAGACTAATGAAACCAAATAGTTTTTTGTGTGTGACTTCATCTGTCTTAACCAAACAATATTTATTTTGTTGTGTAAAATAGAAGAACTACAGTGGGAAAAACTGAGTCCCACCACAGAAAATGTAATGCCAAGGATTTGTCCCCAAGGGAATAAGAATTTCAATTCTCTCTGTCACTGAAGAAAATGTAACCTTTTCTCCCACATCTCAGTTGAGCTACTAAAATCCTTACTAAGAAGAATAGATRCAGTTTTATCTGACAGTGTGTTTGTGGGGATTGGGGATTTTCTTTCTTTTTAGTTCCTTCTTTTTTAGCTCCCAAGACTAATTTTGTGATTCATGTGGGCCAGTCTGGGATTGGAGGTGACTTGGGAGATGCCTTGCTGAAGRATTTTAAGGAAATAATGTGCTAAATGTTCAGACCATCATGACAAAGTAAATATCTTCAGGTGCCAAAATCTTTATGCGGGAAAAGTCAATTGCCTACTTACTGTAGCTTCCTGAAACTCCAGATGGCATTTGATAGTGGTTTTATTCATCTCAATATATGGGAAGTTAGGCAAAATGAGGGGGTATAAATTTTCTCACACATTTAGCAGTGGTCTCCTTTCAAAGAATGTTCACATTTTGGTTTTGATATTCTGTTTGACCAAAATAAAACCAAGAGGAAAGGAAAATATAGAAGTGATTCAGTTCCTGTTAAATTTTCAGCCTGAAATTTAGATCAAAGAATGTTGGCCTGGAGTAGCTTTATTCTTGTATCTGCAAGTTATCCAAAGGAAAGAAAAGAAAAAGAAAAAAATATCTCCCCAGACCTACTCAGAGTTGGCCTTTACTATTTTGAAGCCTGTTTTCTGTCATGGGGTCTGAGAACAGAAGATATTTTTAACAGCTGCTGTAGAGAAAGGAAATATCTTAGAATAATAATAAACATTGGAACACAGTTAAAATATGTGTGACTACCATGATGGAGAAGCCTATTCCTTTTTGGAAATCCCAGCATATATAAATGGCATGACATTATATCCATTTTATTTGGCTGAATGTTTCCTGAACAAGTTTTGGCAACTGCTRTATTTGAGACAATCGCCCTTCCAAAGGAGAACAATCCCTTAAATGACCAAAGTGTACCTTTAAATGTTCTCCATCCACTCTGAGTACCCACATAAGTCATTCATTACAGTAAAAAGCATAAAAATATAATTACTATAACTTGCTTTAGAATATTTTCTTACTTGAGTAGACACAGGAGTGGATGGCAAAAGCAAGGCCTCTAAAGAGTGTTCAGGCCTATGAATAATAAGCTATGCCTTTAAGAAGATATACATATCAATATATACAAATTTATTTATATCAAGCACAATGGAATAACAATTGAACACTTCTAAAATAAGCATCTAAGCTACCATAGTTCCAGGGTAAATTTATTTTTTTTAACAAAATTATATTGAGCCAGAGTGGATACTCCAAAACAAATTAGTGGAGTAACCGAAAGAAAAATCTGCTGTTCTTCTGACTTACTGAAAGTATATTTTAGTGCTTATAAAATTTTAATTGAATGTCAACTGTGTTAGAATTCCTTGCCAATGAGGAGTATTTGTCTTAATTATAGGCATCACACTGTATTTTTTATTCCAGAAAATCTGATCTCTTAAACAAATGTCATCCTTTGATTTCTAGCTGACATCCTTTTCTTACATCTCACTTGYGTGAAGTTAATTTTTCACAATGAATGAAGCAAGAGTCATGTTTCACTTTTATTTTTATTGCTCATAGTTTTCACTTAGACAAAATCCGTACACAGAAAAGGGAAATTAATTTMATCAAATTCTGGTTGAATCAAAGAGCTATTCCTTGACAAAGACCTTGATCAAAGGATAATGCTTAGTGTGTTCCTAACTTGAAATATGTGAGTCATTTCCACTGACAAAGTTCAGTTTTGCTAAAATGCARTGTTGATTCAGAACCCCTATTTTTAAGACTTTAATCTTCCAAGGCATAATGAGCATTCAATCTTACCTGCACATCTGGGAGCAGRGTAAATATAGAYTGACTTACCACCATAAAGCTGGAACTGCATTRTGCTCGTCCTTTTAGCACAGAAGACATATAATTCATAAGCAAGCAAATTAAGTGGGACAACATTACCACCTTGTTGGACAGGCTGGCTTTAAGTATCCTTTGGTGACTCATTCTATCCTATTTTATAATAAACTTCTTTTATATAATCCTTTCCTTGAATATGCCATTAAAGGAGGATGACAGAACGTAGGAGGTGAGAATGACTAGATGACTATTCAGCACCAGATTGGTATTCCATTAATATGAACTACCATTTCCTTGTCTTCAAAGAGAGACATTTGCTTGGATAGCTGTAGCCAGAAAGTTTTATTTTTACTAGACTCTCACATTAAAATACCTCTACATCCTAGTATTTTATTTCTTTAAATCAATAAATTATTTATTTATTTAGTGTCAGCAGAGATTGAAACAGAAATATTGTTTTCACATTAAAGGTGCCATAAAAAGTACATTCCTGTGTTCTGCACAGAACGGAGAATATCCTGTATCCTGCCTTCTTTTTCCTCCAGACACCCAACAAGGAAAAAAAGCCCACAAAAAGCAGTCTTCTAATAATTCCATTAAATTTTATTAGACAAATAAAAGTGATGTTTGTTGCTACAACTACACAAACAGAAAATAAACAGAATTGCCACTAATTATAWTTCCTTCATGCAAATATGCTGGCAGTGTTCTGTTCCCTGTAGTCTTTTCCTAAAAAAAACAGTGTTCTTTCATCTGACCATTCAATCATAATCAATTCATGGACTTAAACCATGACAGACATTAATACACTTTGTTTTTAATATTTGACACATATATTTAGATTAATTAATTGACAGATTATTTAGTTGCACCACCTCTGCTATTTGCAAGGTAGAACCAACCTCCAATGTTTCAATTTTCCAAGATTTGTCAAATATCAAAATGTCAGATATTAAAATAACCTTTCTGTTTTTGTTCTTTATCCTCTCCACTCTCCCCTACTTTCCAATTCCTGTGAAGAGAGTATGTAAGTAACTTTCATTCTTGTTCTGTGTTTATATTTAGTGTACTCTCGGTACATTTTATGTGTGCTACACTTTGAGGGCAATCCAATTGCAGTCTTGAAGGCACTTGCAGTTACTTGGTTTTATTTATGTTCCTGGAAGAGAGAACAAAGAAATGCAGAAGAATGTTTTATGTGTTTCTTCTGTTTTGGATGCCTCACGTGTATGGAGAGAAAGAAAGGGAGAGGGGAAGGGAGCAGATGGAAAGCAAGGACTAGGGTAAGGAAGAGAGGAGTGTGGGGAGTAGGGAAAGAAGGAAGGAAGGAAGGTGGAAAGGGATGGAGGGCAACAAGGTATTCTCCTGGGATAATCTAAAAACAGTGTGGATGTTGCTCATGGAAAAACAATTTCAGATTTGGATAGCTTTCTGAGTTGAAATGTCTTTGAAAATCTTGTTCAAAAAACAAGTTTCCACTAAGTTATGCTGKGCTAAGTAATACTTTTGGTAATAACAATAATTTAAATTTTAGCAGATGAATGTAGAAGAAAATCTTACAAATGCTTAGCTATTTTTCAAGAGAGATTGTTGAGCAGCATTGCTTCTGTTTCTTCAATAATTAAATTGTTTGGCAGAACTTGGAATGCATTCATAGCAACAGAGGCTCAGCGCTTACCTTTATTTTGAAAGCAGCATTACAACTAAATAGGAGCTTATATTCTCCCTTGGGATWTACTGAATTGTGTCATTTCCAGAGGTAAAGGAACTAATGTCTGCATGACAAACTCCTCCTCACATGAGACAGTTCTGTAGGATGAAGCTCTTGTACAACTGCTGGCATTTTCAAATCCATCACCACGAGTCACAATCCTGTACTCATCTRCATCCAAAGTTCTTGATCAGTCAGCAATATGTGCTTCACATCCTCCATGCTGTTCATACCAGTTCTTTGAATTCAGCCTATCACAGTCAGAAGAATAGAAGGAAAAGATCACAAAGGGAGAAAAAGAGACAGACTTGAGATATTCTCAAGGAAAAGCTATATCCTGTTGTGAATAGACCTAWATGTTTAAAGCAATGAACTTCCCACCATGGGGCAGGATTTTTAGCAGCGCAGAATTCTTAGATCCATCACTTGTTCCTTTAMATAGAAAAAGTCTATTTTTTTATTGTACATTTTCTCTTTAATAATGGGAGACTTTGGAAAGAAAAACAATGTTCTGCTATTTTCTTCTTATATATTTGCCCCCTTTACATTTTCTCTGTATGTTTACCTCTTTGTTTTTCAGTTTTTACATATCTTACCCTCAAGTATACTCTAAACAAAAAGGCCACGACTTAAAAGAGCATTTTATTGTAAAAGAGACAATTACAGGAGCAACAGCTGAGGCTTTAGGAAACTGAAATATCCTGAAACAGAAAKAATCAATAAAAATAAAAGGAACATCTAAAATTGAATCATTAACTTTGTCTGCAGTAGATTCACTTGCTCAGTCTTATTCTGCAGTAATGCTAGTAATAGTGACATAGAAATTAAGTTTGGCATCAACCTCTTTTTGCTTGCTAAATTTATGTGAGGTTCAGCAATTGTGAGTACAGATGAGGTATTTACAGTAAAACCAGGCAAACCCTCACCTCACTGAGGCTTTGGCTTAGTACAAAAATGAGTTTCATATTCCCTTTATTAGCATTCCTTGCACAGCTTTTTGTGGTAGGTAGAACCCAGGTCAAAAGCAAGGTTTCATTACCAAGGAGATACAGCTTTGGTTTTATGATAGTCTTTATTCTGTGTCTGATACAAACTTGCTGAGCACATAATGGCTGCAAATTGTCTAAGTTTATCTGCATTCCTTTCTTTTTTTTTTTCTTTTTTAATCCAATGGTGACATTAGTCTTCAGGAAGCTATCACCTGAAAGCTGACAGCTGCACTTACAAAGCTGTGTAGCAAATATCAAGGAGCTGATGCAGCAGCTTTCACTCTAAACTTTGCCACTCAGATTATGAAATAATTTGAAAAGTATAGTTTCATTAAAGTATAATGTGGTAGTATAAAAGCAAAACTACTGTATAAACATTTGAGAATATGCACACGTAGAAAATGGCATCTGTAATGGAGTTCATATCAATTGTCAAAGTGCAGGAGGGTACAGAAGATTTAGAAGCAATGTTTTGCCAAGATTTCCATCTGAAGTCAATGAAAATTTGTCCATCTACACAGCTTATTTCATGTATATATTTCATGTAACTCTAACACAGGTGTTTTATTGTAAATAAGAAAATCAAATTCCAGATTTGTCATCAATCTCAGGTTGACATTGATCTCATGACCTGGGAAGATAAAATTATTTTGGGTTTTATGGTAAACTGACTCTTATTTTCCAAGTAAATTGAAAAAAAAATGTGTAATGCTTTCTGATTTGAAGTACATAGTGTTCTTTGAAATGCTTATTGCTAAAGACTGGTCACTGTTACTCCATCAGGACATTAATCATTATTATAATCCCAATTAATACATTTTTAACTTTCCCAGTATAATCAACAACAGCAAGACAACATATTTCCACACATTTGAATTTTAAAATAAATAATTTATTGCAAAGAAAGAATTCTTTATTCATCCACAAATCATAATAATAGGCAGAGTTCAATACCAGTAAATTTGCCTAACGGTGCTATTATAAGTCTTTCTGACACATCTTTAATAACCAGGTGCACAGGGTTGCACATGAAACCCAAGTTCTTCTATTTTGAATGAAGGATTTAACATAAATATATCATTCACATATTTGAGTGTATGTTGTTATTGGTGAAATTCAGGCTTGCTGAAATCAGTAACAATCTGTGTGTTGATGTAAATGAAGCTATTATTATAAGCTTTTAAAATAATTTTWAAAAGGGGGYACTTTTTTCAGACCAGTTGAACAGACAGAAAAAAATGTGGTAGAGGTGGAGCTGGCATTTTGTCAACTTCTTCTACATACCACACAGATATGCTYGGCACAGTTTTGCAGGTAGGGGTACACAGATAAATTGCTGGAAGAAAWAAGTACATGGATATCACTGGCTTGTGGATTTCATGAAAACATARGATGTTAACAATTTTTGAAGCTATTGAAATTATTCTGAAGTGTGTTCAAGCTTTATTGCTTTATAAATTTGTTAAACTGCTCTGATGCTCAAGTTACATAAATCAATGCTGACTCCTTTGAAATCATAGAAAATAAGGTGATCATCTACATTTGTAACAGAATTTGTAACAGCTTGCATACGTCTAAGGGCTGGTGTCCACAAGAAGTGCAGAGAGGAAATGCTAATGTTTTGCGTGTTCATTTTCTCATCCATCCCTTGGGTCAGGGGACTCCAGTAAAGCATTCACATTTCTTTGTTGTATCTGCTCAATTTATCCTACACATCTTGGACTTAGATATATTACATGYCCTGATTTGAAGATAACTTGTTTYTTACATTCAYACCATACATKAAYTTTACAAGTKATCTGTTGCTGGTGTTCAATGCAGAATTTATTATTAGACTGTGCTAATATACTTTAGTTCTGTAAAACCAATTCTCCTTATCCCTTTGATCAGGTGGCTGAACAAGGCTTGCCTAGAAAATTGACTTCCAACCTATAAAACTCCTTTTACCAGTGACAACTTGAAAGGATGATTTCTGTGTTACACATTTCCCYCTGTATTCTTGCTCCTGAGGAATGTCACCGAGACAGTGACCTGTTGGTTTGCCTTGGAGTGCCATGGACTTAGTGCTGCATTTTCTGCTCAATTCTGACAGCAAGCACAGAAACAAATAGAGACAAGAAACAAAAAAGTGATATTCCACTGTAACTACTTTCTACAACATGACTACCAAGGRTACAATTTTTAAATAATTCTTTCCCACAACAGCATTAGAGATCCATGTCTTCTATCTCTTTTTCCTGTAAAGTATGGTTACATTAGTTTCTGAATATTGTTAGCAATAAACTATTGTACAAATGTATACACAGTTAAACTGCACTAATAAATGAAGAATTAGTTTTTATGGATTATATGAGTTGAGCAAATACAGGAAATTATTGCCTATGATTTTTTCAGGGCTTGTGAAAAAGATGTCCAGGAGAGGTCATAAATTGCCTTCTGGAAATCATGAGCATGAATATTAGATTTGCAGCTAAACTAATAAAATTACATTCAATATTAGGGATAAGACATGCTGAAGGTGTTTTAGTGTATTTTTTTTCTAATATATTCCCATGATCAGAATGTTTTTAAACTAGTTATCCCTCAGTAATACACTATATTTAATTTCAAACTTGCATAGTTATTGAAATAATTGAGGGAAAATACTAGATATTRCAAGTACTAGTCAACTAAGAGTTTAGTATTCTGCTTTTGACCATGTATTTCTGCAAACTTTCATTTTTGATGCATGAATAAATTTGGACCCAGAGTTAAGACACAAAAAATCCCTGTAAAGAACATCTTTCCTTTTGCTCTCAATCTTTCAGTGCCCTGATGTCTTTATACACAGCAGTATATAAAAAGGTGTTCTGGAAAACTGGATTTTGACCAGGAATCTAGAATTTCACCRGAGATTTACCAGCATATTTTAATGTAACTCAGAACTGAAAGATCAGAAGCTGATTAATAATCAGGCCTGCTGGCTGGATTGTTGAAAAATATGTGGTACCACTAATCAATGTGCTATGACAGCTCACTTATATTTGGAGTCAGTTGAGTAAGAACTTGCTTCTGAACAAAAACAGCTTCTCATTTTGGTACAAATGAAAATTATCCTTGACGTCACCTTTCATATAKTCACACACTTGGAATGTGGATAATCACTGCCTTTATAAGCCAACAGATGCTGTGGCTTGCAGTTTAAAGGACATCCTTTGTCATGGAAACTTCCTCTGCCTTTCACATTAGTCTTCTCTGCCTTAATGACTTATCACATATCTGTTAAAGGTCTGAGGATGTTTCACTTCACACTTCTGATTCATTCTCACAGCAATTCCCTACTGAAACTTGTATTTCTGTCCTTTGTACTACTCAAATATTTTTTTTATTATTACAGCCAATAAAACTTCCAGCAAACCTTTTTTAAGGCTGTAACTTCTTTTGCAGGAGTTATTCAGGAAGCAGGCATCTCAAACATTTATTACTACACTGGATGAAGTGCACTAATCTTAACCCTTCAAAAGTTAARCTGAAGCAAAGTTGCACCACTAATAGCAGCATCTTTCATTCCTGTTGCATGTTTTTTATTCTCTGACTGTTCTCCAAAGCAATATTCAAGATGTRGGATCAGTTCCATTAAGTTGCTAGAATTTATATCGAAAAAATATAAGAAGATTATTTATTTTCAAATTTGCAGACTGTGAGATCAATGAACTCATTTGATCTCATGCTGGGAACTCATCCTGGTGCTGCAGTCAGCGTCTAAGGGGGGAAAGACACCAATTTTTGGTCAGGGCAGCAAATTCAAGAACAACTTAAGCCAGAGAAAACTACACTCACACCATCCCACAAAGGTAGTTTGCCTCTCCAGAATCCTTTGCACTTCCACAGCAATGGGGTGATGCAGGGCACTGAGGTGAGGAGGAGTCTTGTGCTAGGGTGGGGATCTTCCCAAACCAATTGTGTCAAGGAAGAACATGGCATGAMSTTTTATTTCTGCCACTTCCTGTATACTGYCACTTTTCTGGGAAAAAATCCTAGWGCAGTCACAGCMCTKYAGCAGGGATATCTCCCTGAATCTGCAGTGTTGGGGCTGAACAGTTGCTGTCTGCCMCCCCTCAGGTCTGACATCCTCCTCTGAGTGGGATGTGGTCTTCAATTCAAGTGTTCTTTCTACATTGCCTACCCTGCTTCACCCCAGATGAAGGTGCTTAAAGGGAATCCACTATTAGAAGTGTTCAAACACCCTCCCCAGCTAATTTTGGTGGAAATGGAGAAGGGGCTGTTCACTGGAACAGCTCATCGTTGGCAGATGGGAAGGGAAGGGGTGGTTACTTCCACCAGGGAGGTGGGAAAGATCAGACGGGGGCGAGGTGTCATCACTCATTTGGCATCAGTCAGCACAGCTGCAGCTGGGAGAGGATGTCTTTCTCCACCCATTGTACTGAGGTAGACTAATTCCAAATCTAATAAGTAGCTTCAGTAGTTTCACAGGGTGAAACTGGGTCTTGATGAAGCCTGAGTCATATCCCATGAAGGAGGACAGAAATACTCTTATTGATGCTTACTTCATGTAAATTATGTGGGAGACACAAGTTCAGGRGCCTTGGTAAAAAAGCTTCTCCATCTCAGTTGTTTTTCTTGTTTCATATCTCGTTTGAGGGAAGAAGGTGAGACTATTGTTTTGTTTGAACTTCTGCCAAAAACAATTARGGATTTCTGATAAGAAATAAAATTGCACTTCCTTACTTCTTTTATCTCTATTAGGGACAAATGGTTTCAGACAAGAATAGARAAAATACATACAGAAGACTTTGATTGCAACTCAAATAATCTCTATTTTCCTCTAATTTTCTCTTCAATACAGGAAGTTTAGCATATGAAAATAGCTCTTCTTTAGCTTCAAGAATCAACTTGAATTTAAAATGGAATAATTTTATATCTCAGAGTATTAAGGAAAAGAATTAGAGTTATTATTTTGATTACATATATTTTATTTTTTTTATAACACACTTTTCAGTTTTAAATAAAGGCTTCTGGATTGTATTTAACTCCATTAACTTCTAGAAAAATATGAAATTTTTTCCTTTTTTTCTCTTACTTATTTCTTGTTTATCATTAAATGCTGTGTTGCTCCTCTTAATACTGGCATAGGGAAGGTCTAGGTTTGTAAAGCACAACACTTAATCCAGATCAGGCACAGGCATTGTAATACACCTGACTGTGCCTTAAGCATCAGTGGTACTCAGCATTCTCAGCTGGTCAGCCACCTAAGTACTGACAAAATGTTAGCTTTTACCCTCAGACAGGAGTGGGTATGATCTCTCTGGCACAGCCTTAAGCAAAAGTCCAGCTGTCATGGAGAGGAGGTGGGAATCTCTATTGGTTACAAATATTTTATGATATATTTTAGAAGGGCTTTTTAATGCCATGTTATGTTTGGTTGTTTGGTGTTGGATTTTACTCAGGTAGTGGTTGTTCTTTCTCTTTCCTGATGTATGTCCACATGCACCACTCTCTAACAGGAAAAGAACAAAAAGAAAGCAAGGATCTGCAATAGTGTATTTCATAGTTTGAGATGACAAAGGAGTTGAATTGCAATAAATCTATTTTGCTCTAAATGTATTTGGCATCAATCACTATCAGGCTTTCAGAAAACCTGATGTACTACTAAAAAATTATAAAATATTAACTCTTTATCCTTTCCTATTTACATATTTTTCTCAATAACAAAAATCACACTATTAAGAAATATATAATAAAGGAAAAGAAAAGATAGAGAGATTGCAGGTATTCTACTCTGTCATCATACTAACACAAGTAAAGTTTTATGCCAACATAGAAAATTTTGTGGGAGAGAGATAGTCAAAGAGTAAGGAACAATCTATAAATAAAACACAGATACAAAATCCAGGCATGTAAAGTGGGGTGGGGATGTTTTTCTGATGTGTGCACTGATAATGCATCTAAATGCATACTGAGGACATACAGAAAAAAATGAGTTAACAAGATATTCAAATACAATTTTATACTATAAGTTAAAGTTATAAATTCATACTGGACTGATCATTATGTAAACATGATAAAGGAGAAGAGGAAAATTCTTAAAAATAATAAAATACTACATGATGATGTAGCAAAATATGCAGATCTCTCTGGGTACAGGCTCTGCAGCTTGGAGCTGAGAGGCAGCAAGGATCCAGAGGCAGCAATCATCACACAGTGTGGTCTTAAGTGGACAGATGAATTCCATTTTCTTGGGAAAGGCATGTCACCCAAGTGTTTAAATAAAGAATTTCAGACATGAGTGAAGTTAGGCTGTGTCATCACTCCTGTAAAAGAGTCTTTGTAGACTGGATTTCCAAAGGAGATTTGGAGGAAGCAATACTTTTMKAAAAGTCARGTCTTAAGCTTTCTGGRCYCTWCTGCCTAGGAAGCAATATTTTCCAATAKGACTTCTTATTCTTACACTTTTCATTGGAAAGGTGTTTTTGGAGAGCAGAGTGTTTCTGTTAGCACGTGTTGGTATCTTATGGTAAGTTGAATAATATTTAACAGCAGGACTTTTCTTAACTCCTRTCACCCTTTATGAAAATGCCCAATAATTTAAAAATCCTATTAAAAATAATCTGAAAATCCTACTAAAAGTTTGCCATTGGCATCTGTGTATTTTGCATGGGTCCATATGGAGATAATTCACATGGGATACATCTTTTTCAGACCATGACTTGTTACTTACAAGTGAAGCCAGTTCTACATATCTACACTGATCAGAGTAAGAGTATAAAAATACTGCATTTAGGCAAAGTTCTGCTTCCTGTCTGCTTCTTGATAGGAAAYAAATTTCTCTCATCATTTTTCAGCTCTCCTTTTACTTTGTCAAATCTAAGTTGCCCATCAAGCTAAGGATTTATACTGCTTTTAAGAGGGATATTACCGGAAAACAAGCTAGTCTTGTTTTTAAATACATAGCATAAGCCTAACCAAATAATGAGATCTCCTTTATCTTTACAGAACTAAAATTATTAATTCAAAAATGTATTGCAACAGTATCTCAACAATGTTACTCCTTTAGCTRCTGGGAATTAGCACATCTTTTAAAAAACTTGATAATYTGTACTTTCAGAAAATAATTTCAGCACAGAGTTTTCAGCCGAAGATATGACTTTCAACTCTTTAGAATTGCTCATTATTCTTTTTAATCACTGAAACATTATTAATTATGCTATGAAAAAGTCTAGAATCACAACAATAATAGACATTTTAAGTACAACTTGAACTAGAAATATTTTTTTCTTATATTGACATAAAAATGCTCAGAAAGTAGTTCTAAGAAGAAAGGAAAATAAAAGAAACCAACCTATTTCTGAGATTYATTTTTTGTGCTTCAACCTGCTCTCAAATCAAAAAGAATTGCTGATGTCAGGTGGGTCAAATCTCCTGTGAATTAACTGGATTTTCTGCTAAGGAATTCATCTCACAAGAGATTTCTGTACATCATTATCATGTAAAAATCTTATTACACCTTACTTATTCAAACCCTTCAAAAGAATACATAAGGGTGAGGGGGGAAGGTGGGGAAGAAAGGGAAGAGCACTATGGAAAAGGAGGGCAGAACACACTGCCCTTTGGAGGTTATTGTAGGACAGGAGAGGAACAATGCAAACCCTATTTTGGTATATTTTGGCCTTCACAAGTAACCAAATTTCCCTTCATCCAGGGTTATGGATGTGCACCGTTTTTGGTTTTTTTTTTTTTTGTAACCAAATTTCCCTTCATCCAGGGTTATGGATGTGCACTTTTTTTTTTTTTTTTGAGTGGGAAAATAGATACTTTAGATACTTTGAATGGAGTTCCTGAGATTCCTTTGGTATGAACAGTGGCAGAAACTGTTGGTACACTATGCAGCAATTAAGCTACAGATGTAATTTTTTTATCCACTCAAGATATGCAGAATACTTTAACTTATGAAACAATTGAAAATGGTTAATTTTAAATATATCAGAATTTGTGTTCTGTGCATGATTTTCTTCTGTGTTGCAGTTTGTCTGATTGGKTTACTTAAAACAAAGGAACTGCAAAATAAACTCTTAATAATTAAAATGACTGTAACGACAGCTAGTCTCGTAGTGCTTCCCACCAAGATCTTGAGGTACATAAAATTCAAATGTATCAGAAAAAATACTTATGATCCACAAATGTGAGGTGAACACACTGCTGCCTGCTGCCACATTCATTAAACATAAATTTGTTCTCAAACAGTAAATGCAGAAACATGGCAACAGAAGGAGAAAACATTGAGGGCATTGTCATCAGCTGAGAAAGCAACGTGACAGGGAAATAGTCCTGAGAAAGAAATTGTGGTGGTACTGACAAAGGCAACCCACTTTTATTCACAATGATGTCTCTGCTGCCAGTGCAGGCAGGCAATGAGACTGTTACTGGATGTGGAAAGGTTCTGGCTTGTGAATGCATAGACWGGGTGGAAGTGACTGGGCTGGTTGCCTCTTCACTTTCAGCCCACCTTCATCCCAGCCTGCTGTGCTACAGCAACGTTTTGGACCAAGGAGAAACAAAAAAGAGGGGTGGAGAGGAAGAGTGTTCAGTAGCTGCAGGGAGAAGAGAAACAGTRGGTAATTACCAGAGCTGACAGTTATCATGTGAAATAGTTTAGAGCCACAACTTCATCCTGATTGCTCTGATTTCCTCAATTTACACTAAAGTGAGTGATATGTGATATATGGCAAAGAGGCCTTTATTAAAAAGATATTGTAATTCACTATCATTTTACTAATTAGCTCACTTGTGGAATTCAGTGCTCTTCAAGTTCTGGTTATAATCTTCTTACTAATTGTTGACTGCAAACAGAATAAAGCTATACAGCTTGCATAAAGATTCCCAGAGAGAAAAATATTTGCTTTCTGTGATAGATAAGATAAAACAGAYAAGCTGTTTTCTTATACCATCGTTTGTCTTCACTATAAGAAAGAATGGAATATTTTAATGAAGTTATGATGTGAGAAAGAATTGTGTTTACTATTTTATACAGTTATATTTTCATCTCCCTGGTATTTTCTGTGAAAATAAATTTACTTTGATTTTTAATGTGTTTTTTGTTCATTTTTTAATATTAGGGTCAAACAATCATCTCATAGACAGTTTAATTCCATTCAAATTCTGGCTCTCTGTACTAGAAACCTTTTTTTTTTTTTTTTACTATCTGCTACTGGAAACAGCTGCATTGGAGAATTCATCAGTATTTGAAACAGCACTTATTTTCTCAAGAATGTCTGGAAAACACAAGGTGGTTTCAGGTGTTACTTGTTCAGTGCTATTTGTAGGCACAGCTGGAGAGCCCCAGGTCACAGAGTGGGCAGAGGTCCCTAATGAGCTTTACCACACTGCTGTGTTCAGGTGTTCCCTTGCCATGTTTCTGAAGACTTTTCTTTTGTATCTCTGTCCTGCTTTCTCTTCCTCTTTAGATCAATATTCRAGACACCTACTACACCATAATGGTCTTTCCTCTTTCTAATTAGTTTCTACCTTCTGTGCTTCACCAGGCTCCTACCATAACAATGAAAGCACAAACCACTACTTTTCTTCCCTGCTCCAACATTCCTTTATCCTCAAAGCCTCAAGCTCTGGGKTTTTTTTGGAAAAATATAGACACATTCTGTTTGTTCATATATTTGAAGATTCCARCTCCCACACAGCCAACTCACTTAACTGGACAGAGCCTTTAAAAATTCAAAAAGAACAGGGTCTAGAACTGCCCTTTCTAAAGATGTAGGCCCTGTACTACTCAAAATACCTCATGTGGGTCAGAGCTTGTTCTGATGTAAGTAGGGTTAAGGTTGTTTCAAAATCAGAAAAAAAAAAGCAAAATTTTTCATTTATATTTTCTGYAAATTATCCTAAAATCCTTTAAGACACTTCTGTAGAAACAGTATTTCCTTCACAATTTAATTTCTAGAGAAATGGTAAGAACAGACTAAAAATAAAATCTCTCTTTATTTTTTTAACTCATAGAGATATTTCCATTCCCCAATAGAAACCTGATATTCATTCTGRTGAAAGAGCATTATGTTCATCACTTCTAAATCTATGATTTTCTCCGAGATTCTTTTTCTGAGAAAATTTTCCCTTTCTCTGTAATTACTCAACTAGCACAGCTCCTCAGAAAGAGAGCAGATGGATTAAATAAGCAAGCTGATTGAAAGAAATGGATTACATAATAAAGTATAAATGCATATTGGACTTAAATAATGAGAACAATTTGCTTCTAAATTGCAGTGGGGTTTTTTTCCATCAAAGGCAAAATAAAGTCTTTATTATTTCATTTCTGAATCTTGTAGACGAAAAATCTACAACTGTGCTCCACAGGACRTCAGATCAAAACAATACAAATTAACCACAAGTCTAATTTTAAGTTAACAGCTAAAACTGTTATAACTATTATAACTGTTATAACTGAGCTATAGTTCATTTAAAYAAACACATACCCTAAAATACACAATAGRTATTTTAAAATGGTAAAACACAGCTTGTATACTGTTTGCCTCATTATAACATAATTACTAAAAATGAAGTTCTACTGAATCTTTTCAAAGTTCTTTAGTAAAATTAAATTTCATTAAATGTTATTGGTTTGATGATCTTGTCAAAGTGTTACWGAAGCATAAGGGGAATGACATCTGTTAGTGTTCTTACATGAGTAAGGAATAATGATCCCTCCAACCCATTTAATAATCTGCAAGCTTTATTAGAAGGCAGTCTAGGAGATCAAAACTATTCAGACCAGAAATACAGAATGAAGAAGCATCAGCAACACCCCCATGGAAATGGATGAGTATTTAGTAATTTGGTGTTCCCAAGTGAGAACTCCTTTGTGTGTGAGGTTATGATCAAGCATTCGCTGTCATGGGTCAGTGGCAGTCATCTGAAATGCAAYGGCCTGATTTGACTTTTCCATAACATTGGAGTTATTGCAGCAGATTATCCTTAGGGCTGATACTTCTGTCCTTTGTTCTTTTCCCAGAACAAACTTAGCAAATGTGTTTCTATAAAAGTCAGCTAGTGAAGTATAAGCCTTTAAAATTATTTCAAAGCAGAAATAACTTCATAAAAGAGTAGAAAAAGCTCTCAATGAAGATAAAAATAAAGAAAAATCTTTTCAAGCAGGATTTCAGTGGGCTTCAGCCACAAATGCATGCTTATATGTTCCTTATATTTAGAAACAAAGCAGGGTGTCACCTTTTGTTAATGGAATGTTTCATAAATCTCTAACTTCCTGTCCATTATTGTCCTTGCTGTTTCCTGCCTAGACCACGTTTAGAGCCAGCAGGTGAGTGTTCTGACAAGTCACACAAGTTRATATCCCCAGGCATCATCTTTTGGACAGAGAACTCTCTTGTATAGAAGAGTTCCTYCTTGCTCTTAATGAATCTTCTCGAGATGGCCTCTGAATTCTGGATTTGGAGCAAAGAATGGAAGTTATCAGCAGGAAGCCCACCAGGTGTGAAGAAAGGGAAGGTCAGATACAGCTGCTTTTCATTTTGGTTGTTACAACTCGTCGCTTGTCAAGTCAGCTTTTTCCAAGCTGTAGATTACCTAACAGACATACACTTCTATTTTCTTCCTCAAGATCATGTATAAGGCTATATGACACAATTGACAAAGTGCAATTTTGCCTTCATATAATTTGCAAACTTAGAAAAGCACTTAATTCTGAAATGCCACRTATTTTAAATTGTGCCCTTACAGTTATTATCAGATGTGACAAATTTACAAATATACATTGATCAGCTTTATTTAAAAAGTTGGACCAGCTTAATAAAAACCAATGTGTAAGCTATATAGTTATATAGTTTCTATATAAACTGCCATATTTTTTCCCAGAAATTTCTCMATTAAATTAAATTAAATTATATATTATTCTAGTCTCATACAGAAAAAAAAAATGTCTATTCAGAGRTGTTGATTGGTGTGAACAGAGGAGTGTCCAGAGGAGAGCCACAAAGATGGTGAAGGATCTGGAGGAGAAGCTGTGTGAGGAGCAGCTGAGGGCATTTGGTCTATTCAGCTTGGAGAAGACTGAGGGAAGACCTCATTGTGTTCTTCAACATCTCCACAAGGGGAAATAGATGAGCAGGTATTGAACCCTTCAGTCTCCCAGCCAGTGACAGGACCTGAGGAAAGAGCATGGAGCTGTTCAGGGGATGTTTAGGTCAGCTATGAGGAAAAGGTTTTTCACCCAGAGGGTGGTTGGGCACAGGAACAGGCTCCCCAGAGAAGTCATCAGGCATCAAGMTTGGCAGAGTTCAAGAAGTGTTTGGACAATGCTCTCAGACACATGGTTGTGACTCTTGAGGATGCTCTGTGCAGGTATAAATTTGGACTTGATGATCCTTATGTGTCCCTTCCAACTCAGAATATGATTCTATGACTCTCTGAGGACTTTTCTGTTAAATCCTTTCTTCTCCCAGAAAGTTACATTGCACTATCTACTGCAGAAAAAAACCCCAAAMCGTCTTCTATTACACATTTTGAAGGAAAAACCACTCTTATGTGTACTTACATGTATTTCTATAGAACTAGACTTTATTGCAATTAGAAATTCACATTCAATGTTATTAAGTCCTCAGTAATGCTGTTTGTGTTTCACATTCGATCCAACATCTCAATGTCATCTTTTGARTATTCCACTGGATATTGTGCCGGGGAACTGTTTTTTATGATGTTAAAACAAAAAAATGTTATTCCACTCTATATATTATTTCACTAGAGGTAATTCAAAATATTTGACTAGAAACTGAGACTTAAATGTCAAACTATCAGTCATATTTTATAATTACTAAAAAATGTAGTGAACTTGGTATGAAATAATTAGTGATTTCACCTGTTTGGATACAAATCAATTACACAATCAAAGTAAGCAAATTTCTTTAGGGGTATAAATATATTACTCTTCTCAAAACATTTTTAATTTTTAATTTGTATGTCCATTTAGTAAATTTTTTTAACAGCCATTAGTACCTTGGGTAAAACATTTTTATTGAAAAAGTTTTTAAGAAATTGCTTAAATGTTAGTTATTATTTTGCCTGAAATAACCATTTAATATTTGCTGTAGCATTCTAGTTTTCAATTACATTAGGAGTGGGATGTTGAAGTGGTAAATACTTTTAACATCTTTAAATACTGTTTTCAAACCAATTTTGATCTTCTTCTTATTGACATGTATTTGTTTTTGATATYCTGCTATGCACATTCTGTGTAATGTACTATAGAAATGGAGTATTTATGTTGCTGAAGGAAAGAAAGATGTGTAGGAAGTAATTTTTTTATTTCACATTATGATTCACATATTTTTTTTTTTTTTTTTAATACTGGCATTGACTTTACCATTAGATGACTATACAAGAACTTTTTTCTCTTCTGGAAATAGTAGTGATTTCTTATTTTCTTTTGAAATACTAAAACAATTTTAAAGGCCATAATAGTGTTTTTGTCAGTTGAATTCAGGTGATATTAGAGACAAAACTCAGAGAAGGCAAAATTTGTTCTTTAAAATGTTACAGCAATTAAACTTATGTGTGTCCAAGAGTATTTCTAGCCGTTAAATGCCAGAAAAAAAATAAACATATCCCTAAAATTTTAAAAGAAGTTTTCAAATTATCCAATCTATGGATTAATATTTTTTACTTCACAATTCTCAAGAGAGATTTGGGAGATGCACTCTGCCTCTACAACTTTGCCTTCAAAGTAAAAAACCACTTAAATCTGTTATTTTGAATAAGCCAGCATATACTCTGCCACTGAACCATTTTTGCAATACTCATTAAAAAGTGGAGTCCCAATGTCCAACAATTTAATTTAGTGAGTCCTGGTGACCTGACTGATGCTGGTACCCACTGTGTTCACAAAAATCTTGCATGACAGAGACAAACATCAAACAGCACCTCTATCTTTTGCACATTATTAGCATGCAGAAGCCTCAGTCAGGGCAGTGGCCCTGCATCTGATTGATGACTAAACCCACAATAAATGATAATCCTCATCTAAGAGGACAGCAAAAATCAGTCCTGTGCAACACATGGGATAAATGGCTTCCTGATGTTTTTTTCTAACAAACTACCGGATGTTTCACTGATCATCTTTGGTATTTAATTTTCTAGTCATCAGTAGGACTCCATAGGTGTTGCACTCCATAGTGACACACAGTTTTGTGCCAAAATCTTCCCTACACATGGATCTGCAGGGAGCGGTATATAGGAGAAAAGGAAATTAAAAAATTCCTCTTGGCCTTCTGCTCTGTGTGGATGTGATTTCCATCCCCAGTGCAGCCCTGCAGCTGTTCTGTAATGGGAACAGTTTGCTAGAAGGACAGCAGCAGGGGATAACAGACAAATAACAATAATAACAGCATGGTATCCTCCCACCTCTGTGGAATAAATAAGAAGGTGGCTTTTCTTTCTCGTCCTTTCTGTTTGGGGCAGTTTATTCCRACAGCTTGTACTGCTTGCAGACAGATTGAAAGCAGGAACCACCCATTTAAAAGTAGGAAGAATTATTGGATGATACAGACAATAGATATTAAGGAAGAATGAACAACTGCAATAAATACTAACATGTTTCCCTAAGWCCATTATAGCACACCAAATGTGTTTACTCACTAGGAAGTTGTCACTCAGGTTGGGTCAGCATCAAAACATCCTCAGTGTTGCTGAGCTGCAGTCTTCCAGACCCCTCTTTTATTTCCTTAGTGCTATAATTATTTTCTGATAGTACTTATCCTGTTGAATCCCTGTCTTGAGAACTGCCTTATTTTCAAATCCTTATTTTCAGGATTCTGTCTGCCACTCTCACTGTTTTTCTTAAMCCTTCCTTACTCCACTCTGCAGATTTTCTTGCAGGTGTTTTTTTTCCCCACCCTATAAATAGTCTCAGAAGTTTAGGCCCTGGCTCTACTTCTCCTATGCTTCATGGAAACTTGCTTCAGGACATGCTTCAGGCCTTGGTTTCTGGCCTTCATGAAGGTAAATAAAATGATGTGATTTCARTTAGGATCAATTTGGCAAGCTCTGGCCCATGTCCCTGCACTTCATGTCCTCCCATGCCATTTTATTGTTTTTGATGCAGGGTTTTTGGAGTTTTTTTTAGCATCTCATTTCATCAATTTCTTGTCCCATTTKTCCATTTGATTTCATTCCCTGATTTGGGGAGTTTGGTAAGTATAATTTCGCAAGGTTTTGTCCAGTTTACTTCAAATAAAGAACAGCCCACTGCCCAAAGAGTGCTTTCTTCATACCTTTCTTCTTCTCAGCACCCCTGTGCTGGGCACCTCAGTAAAAGGCTTCTTTTCCTGTTCTGCATGTGGTTAGGCTTGAAATAAGCACARAGCCAAGAGTTCCAGGGACAYTGCAACTACAAAAGCCATGCCAAAGGGAGCATGGCAGTGCTTCAACATTGCTCCCTTAAACATCTTTCTGCTTGGCACCATTCATGGGCTTGGCACCTCAGCAAAAGACTGTTTTTATAGTGATCCACTTAGAGCTAGGCTTAGGTTCAGGGCTGAGAAAACCACAAAGCCCAGAGATCCAGAGACACTGCAACTACAAAAGGCACACCAAGGGGAGCACAGCAGTGCCCCAACATTGCTCCCTTGACACTTTTCTGCTTGGCTCCAGCCTCAGCCAAAGGCTCTTTCTAACACTCTGTTTAGGGTCAGGGTTTCATTGAGGGTGAGGGAAATGGAGTGACTACCGCCAAATGTATYGGATGAAACAAGGTGCAGTGGAAAGGTCTGAAACCTACCATAAATAACTTCAGTGAAATTCCAAAATCAGGGAATGAAGTCAAACAAAGACAGGAGATRAAACTGATGGAATAAAATGCTTACAAAAAAATTCCGCACTGAAGGGAACACAGTAACATGGGACATTGTGTAGTGCAGGGAAATGGACCAAAGCTTGCTGAATTGATCCTCATCGAAGTCGTGAAAACAGAGAAGAAAGTATTGCAAACACTCTGAAAAGCTAATATAAAATACAATTGAAAAAAAGCCCAAAATTTGGAAATGGGATGACTGCAACCAAATGGATTGTGATGCAATAAATTGCAGTGAAAAGCCCAGCTTTGAGACCCAGACCCTTGGAACGGGGGGATTCAGGATAGGGCTGTGACAGCTTGTTGTTGGGGAGAATCTGGATAGCCTGGAGAATTCCTTTGGAATGTGCCTCATTGGGTTTGTAACCTGCAGCAACACTGCCCCTCCTCCATTCCTCACACCAGGCAGCCAGACTGTAAACCCGCACTTTGTCACACAGATTGAATAAGAAAATGTCTAACAGAAAATATTCTCAGACAAAGGAAGTGACATAATTAATCACAGGTATATTATTGGATTGCAGGGTCAGGATAATCCTAGGCCTTTTTAAAAATGAAACCACTGAATACTAAATTTTATTTTGTTTTGTGATTTTATTTTTTTTTATGATAAGAATGACATAAAATTTACAAGAGTAACAAGTTGCATTTTTGTCATATTTTTCTTAGGCAATGTTCTCCACCCATTGGATGGAGACAGGCAGGA
Source organism: Alauda arvensis (assembly GCA_902810485.1). NCBI lineage: Eukaryota > Metazoa > Chordata > Aves > Passeriformes > Alaudidae > Alauda > Alauda arvensis. Next base: position 533,139 of record CADDXX010000507.1, on the reverse strand, counting down.
TCATTGACAGCAGCCAATTCCCATCACCACATTAAAAGGACACTATTTTCCTAAATAACCTGAAGTTAAAAAAAGAGAAATGCATGCTGTACAGCTTTCATTAARAAAAACACAACCATTTTTTTAAAAAACATATTGTGACAACCAGGTTTGCAAATAGGAAAGAGTTAACTGCTTCATCAAATCTTAAATAAGCAAAGGAATATTATTTCTAATCAATTGCTCACAGGGCTTAGAGGCTTTCCAGTAAAATCAAAACACCATTAGCACAGACCTGAAGTTTCTGGTGGTCCTCTTGATTTATTTCAGACCTCAGTAATGCAAGTTCCTGAATAATAACCTTGTGAGTTTATTGTTAGTTTCTACTTATTTCTGAATAGGTTTATCTGCAAGCTWAACTGTTTAGGAGTTCCTATGGTAGTCTGTCTAATTGTTCTTGAAAACAGCTTCTCAGGAATTACGTTTGACCATGGTTTATAAAAAGAAAAGATTTGTAGGAACACATAATAGTTTTTATGACACCATCTGAAGTGACTGAAGAAAACAAGTCACGCAAGTTTGCTTCCATGTTGAAAAGATTGTTTGTTTTGTATCTCTTTGAAAACATCAATTTGTCATAGTAAAGATATCATCTTGTACTATAAACCTTGTTTTGTTTGTGTCCATTAACCTACCATTTCCACATCTAAACCATTTCTTCAAAACAGAGTGTAAAAATGGTTTACGAGCTTTAATTCTGCTTTATTCTGCTTTACTCTATATTAACTCTTGAACAGAGATATAGTTTATGATACTATTGATGAATATGAAGAGACTATATTTTTAAAATTATCCTTGGAAAGGTGGTATTTTATAGCAATATTCTTCCATGACATGGGGTTATCTCCTCATATTCTGAAGGACTCCAAGTAGGAAAACACAGCATTCTTATTTAATAGCCTAGGCACTTAAATCAAAAAGAAGCTAAATGACTTTCCCAAGATCCCAGAGTAGACCTTTGGCAAAGCAAGTATTTATTATTGGTAGCTTTTTTCCATCTTAAATTACAAAATTATTCTTCCTTTCTGATGAAAACTGACTAAAAAAAGGAAGATAACATTTTGGAAAAAAGTTGGGGGAGAGAAGTGTAGTTTTTATTAATTGCATTGTCTTTTCAGTTTTTACTGAACTGTAAAACCATTAGATGGYTTTCCCTTTTTCTACAATTCTAGTAAAATGCTCCTTCTGCCTGATCAGTATGCCCACTCATTTTTCCTTTAGCATTATTTTTTAAGATATTTATTTTTATTTTGTCATAATGGTTACAATCAAGACAGTAATTTATCTATTTGCTTTGAACTATTATACAATATTTTCTCCGTATCTGTTTTTTAATAAATAATAAAGCCAATTTAATAAATTTTTCTTTATATTCAAATTTGCACAGGAGCATGTGTATCTTTAAAAATATTGCAGTTCTTGATGTATTCTATACTGCTTTCTTYATATGCTCATTGATTTATGGAAGGACTCTGTCAAGAAGTAAATGCAGATAGWTTTTTTTAACCTTAAAAATAATRAWAAAAAAAWMCKGAGAAATTYTGTGAAACTATTTTGGAGACTTTAACTGAGAAATGCTTCTGAATGTTCTGCTTAACATTGAATAATTCAGGCCAAATATCTTTCTCRTTGCTTTTCTTTTACAAACTTGTCTGACATCACTGCTACAAAATTTTTGGTCTCTCTAAGCCCTATTTCCTTGATCACTGACATTTCATCATGCCAGCTTCCTCTTTCAGGATTACAATTCATCCRTGTTTTTGGTACTCCTGTTTCAGAGCATGTGCTCTGAGGGCTGGTACAAGGAGGCTGTGTTGTCCAGCAGGTATTGCTGCTCAGGAGGATCTTTCTCAGATCTTCCACTGCCTTGCTTCAAGACTTCAAACAAGTCACCTTATCTCTGTTTTCCAGTCTCATTTTCCTTTTATTTCTCAGCTGTATTTGCCTTGGGGAAGGTATTTGTGTTTCATAGTGTGTGATGTAAAGATCCCAATCACAAGTGGGTATTCTGATGTTGTAATTCCAGTATCAAAAATCACCAACACTACACAGAATGAAAGTGTCACGTTCCTTAGTGAGTCTCTGGGTGCTCCTCAGTTTGTTTTGTGCTCCTGGAGCCAGAAAGAGGTTTCCCATTGACTTCAATGAGAACAGGTTTAAATGAGTACCAATCCCTGATAATCACAGTTCAAAAGCAAAAACGCAATATTAAGAAGGAAAATTTTAYCTTCACTTCTTTTAATATGCATATTTTCTTGTGACCTAGTTTTTATTTTTATTATCTATATGTTAACTAGGTTTAGTCCCATTAAGTTTCTGTTTCATAATTTAAAGGGAAACAACTTCACACAGGTTGAAGAATGAAAACTTTTACTGTAAGAAACTTCTCATTCATAAAGTAAATTGTACAGTGGTATTTGAAGATTATATTGGTGTGAGTTTGTTTTTTTTTTAATTCTCTGATTCCTTGTAAAATAATACTAACTTTTTTTCTTTTTTGTTAAAGTTTTTACCTTCCCTACCTTGTCTTTTGATTGTTGTGTTTGAACAGGCTAATTCTGCTGGGAGAGTATTCCTCATTAGCATCTGGAAACTTTCCTGTAGGATCAATAGGGCTCCATTGTTTTGATGTTTCACACTGCATTTATGTCTTTAAAGAAATGTGACCAGAGATAGGTTTGTAGATCTACTTTTTGTTTATTTCTTTTACCTCTGAGTATTTTAAACCTTTGCTATAGCTTCAAAAAAATTCTCTTCAAGTAGGGAGATAGTAGTTAATGTAACATATTTCACATTTGAATATAAGTAGATGGAGGCTTTAAGGATGTCTAACAAAGCTGGTCAATTGACATCTGGTGAACTATCTTGGAGTCTCCTGTTTCAGGCTGCATTTAGCCATACTTACTCAAATATTACAATTTTTAGTGTGCAATGAGATGAAAACACTTTTCAAACAGCTTAATCAACTATTTATTCATGAAAAAATGCCAAAAGGTTTGGAGTTTTTTGCTTTCACAGGTCTGCCRTTAGTTCTTAAAGAACTATTGCTGTTATCAGGACAATAGTTCAAGTTATTTCATTTTCAGTATGCATGCAAAATTAAGTATCCCTGTACTTGCAAAGTGAGGCAACAAGTGAGGAGTGATCCCTAGGAGTGATCCATGAAATACCATTTTGAAACATTAATTAGCTAAGGAAACAGCACTGCATTGCCTTTAACATGTTCATTGGGAGAATGATGGGTTCTCTGTGCTCTAGTAACTCACAGCATCATTTCTAATCAGACTCCTGTGGTGCCTTTGAGCAGTGGTTGGTTACCCAGCAGAAGAGAGATTCAAATTAAAACARATTTCAGAATGGGAATATAGTACATCACCAGTACCAAATTCTTATTTTCTCTTTCTTTTTCTCCTGYCTTTATTTGTGAGTCAACAGATGTGTGTCTGAAGGGAAAGAGGAGCATGACTACTTAATAGCTGTTCTGAAACACAGATGGAACCTGAAGGTTTTTATTTTTACCAAGCCAGAGAAGGAAAACATATCAGGTATACTGCATGTGCAATCTCCACTGCAACGAATCCATAAAAGATCCTAGCTGCAAACTCTGAATATGCCTAATGGAAGCAATAGTTTGAATCTTAAATAATAAAACAAAGAGTTCTTCACTGCTCTTTAATCCCCTCTGGGAAGCCCAGCTAATTAAAGCTGTTTATTACAACTTGATCAAAAAGCCTAAATTCTATGTGTCCTACATCTAGCTACTACAATATTCTCTGTCACTGAACCCTCACGAGGCCCTGAAGACTTTGACTTGGTAATGCAGCCATCAAAGAGACAGACTAACTTACTCTTTAGTCAAGCTGTTTGTTTCAAGGTGCAGTACAAAACATGCTCTAGGCTTCCCAAGGCTGCAGTCTATTTCCTCCTTAACTTTATTCCAAAAACCTCCTTGCCATACTTAATTTAGCATTTGAATCAAATTAATTATTTTATAACAAGAATAACTGCACTGGTGTGGAGGATGTAGGTTTCTTATTTAGCATGGAACATTAATTGATGCAGTGGAATGCTCTCTGAGCAGCTGCTGTTATCAGTGCTGTGTTCCAAACAGGTGACACAGGCACACACATGCACACAGACAAGCTCATGAAACACCAAGATGAAGCAGTTAATTAAGGAGGGGAATGCACAATTCGAAAAGAAAAGGAAAAAAAATTGAGCATTGCACTTCTGTCTTAATCATGAAGAGAAAAATGTTACACTACAACAGCTTAACTATCACTACTTTTTAAATGAAAATTGTGATCACTGATGAGTATTTTCTTACCAATATTTGTTAAGTATTGACTGTAACCATGATCATTAAGAGATTAAGCTTATAAACCAGACAAAAAACTCATTTGCCTGGATTTTCTTTGGCCATACTGACAGTTCATGCTGGAAACAGTAATGATTCAAATCTAATCGTATAAAATAAAATTAATCTGTGAGTAATTTAAAAACATTTTGCTGCAAGTTCTCTACACTGTAAGAAAAGCCTCGATTGAATAATAAACTGGGACAGGGAGCATCTAACCCTGTGTTCAACTCCATTTTATCTCATAAAATACAATAAAAAAGATAAAATACCTAACCCCTAAGCAACTGTTTTTGAAATTCAAGTTAAGAGAGTGCACACATTTCTTAAACCATTTTAGTTTTGGCTGAAAGAAAAAAGTTTTCATTCCAACTAAGAGATTCTTGCGGCTTCTGCTCCTCTCATACATACTGGGGTTTTTATCAGACAGTTTTAAATATCAATTGCTGCCATTTTACATTAAAGATAAAGCTTGCAAATGATGTCTTAATATCTTTGTTGATGATTGTCACTGAAAAAGCCAGATGATTTAAGTCATCKTAAATATCTCCCATAGTAGCTTCTCTTTGGAAAGAGTAAGTGGATCTGATTTCCCATTTTCACAAAAGCTTAAACCTCCCTTGTGACACAGAGAGTCCTGTACACATGTTGAAGGCTCTGTAACCAATTTTTTAAAATGAAATTCCTCCACAATATAGCAAGTAACTGGCATAACTGCATGGAAGCAAAAGTAAACATCCTGAGATTGAAAATAAAGTTACCCCTGAATTGAGGAACAGACACTAGAATTGTTTCAGGCTCTAACATAAGAGTTCCATTTTCTCCCTAACAGCAGCAGAATCCAGCATCTCCACAAAAATGCTTAAGGGATTGCAGATGTGCACCAAATGCCATCAGCCCTGATCCACACCTCTCAGGAAGCTTTCTGCCACCAGAAGYATTTCAGCATCAGAGGTAAGGTCCTCAYTGACACTGTTCTCTCTTGGTACTGCWTTGCAACTTTGAAAGACAAGCAATGCCTGATTGTACAGGCAATCTGATCTGTCTGTGTCTGGCACTCAGAGGGTCTTGTGCCAAAGGCTCAGTAACACATCAGGACTTTCCAAAGAGCAGTCCCTATCCTTCTGCTTCTCTGCAATCAGCGTTACTCCCCCGAGGCTTTTTATGTAATCCAGCTGATGGGCTTGTTTTGCCTACATCCTCCAAGAACACCTGAGGCTGCCTTGGTGCAGATGTTGTGTCTCCTTTGGAAATAAGGTGCTTTTCAATTTCCTCCCCAGTTTGATACCCTTCTTCTGTAACTGCCAGCAACAGGCTGTGAGGAAAATCATTCACTCCCTCACTGGGGCTCAACACACTGGTGTTTGTGGACCAAAACAAACTTATCAGCATCTTAGGGTAACCAGACAGGAAGGGGGGGAGGGGCTTATATTCTCTTTATTTTTAACTTCACTTTTCAATTGTGTTTTTCACGTTAACAACAGATTTTTTTTGTTGCCATATATTTGTACCATGATCAACAAATCTCATAAAATTGCCATGGGGTAAGTGACTTCTGCGTTGTAAATTATTTTTTGTCCCCTCATTTGAGTCATATGTAAATACATAGTGTTAGATTCTTTAGTGAATTCATATAATCCCTGGGAGAGCATAAACATCTTGTTCTGTCCCTGAAGGACATCCAGTAGATACACTGATTTACTAATATGTCCCCTGACAAAAGGGTATTTTATTTTCAGAGATGTCTTTGTAACTGAATACTTCTTTTACAGATTCATTCCCTTGACATTGCTTACATGCCATGGTTAAAAAACAAAGCTTTAATCTATATCAAACTATTAAATCATGGGTAAAAAAGCATTAATTTAAGAGAWTCTACACAATAAATTACAATGAACACAATGAAGAATGCTATAATGCATGATTTTACCTTTAATGAAACACACTTCAGGCTAACATGATCAGCAAATGTTTTGACAATTCCCATCCTCATATAGGACATTCATGCTGGAATGATTAGAGATGGATAAGAAAGTGAAGATCTTCACCAAATCTTCCCCAATAGTTATCATTGGAAAGCCTGCTGTGGATGGTCTATAAATCCATATTTTGATTGATCTAGAAAACACGGTGGAATTTGTGCTGCACTCAGACATTAAACATTTGCAGGTTTACTTCAAGATAATGTGTTATGAATTCTCAATGAAGATTGTAATTTTATGTTTCTTAGGAGCTGGTGAAGTAGAATGTAAATTTAAAAAATGTTTGCTAGAATGAAATTAACATAAGGAAAAATTTCTCAAGATGACATTTCTTGTTTTCTGCTGCTGAGTTCAAATATGTCTACTCAGTATTAATAATGTAGGCATAGGTAAGGGATCAAATGCCATCTGCACTTAGAAATGACTAGAACATGTCAGAAAAACTTGTCAAGAGATTCTCTCTGATCCTCTCTCTTCTTTTCTCTCCCAACTCTTTCTTTTTCTTGTTCCYCATCTACTTTGTTTTATTTTTCACCACCTTCTGTTGCTTGTAGACAGGAACTTATGATAAATGTAGGTAATTCTTCTCTGCTCTATGACAGGGTAACAAAAGAACACACTCTAACCTCTTCTAAAACAAAGCCACAATGTAATAAGTTGTTCTGAAAATTATTTTTCTCTACTTCTGTAAATCTTTACCATTGACTCCAAAGTGTTATTAATGGTAATAGCAATAGTACTGTTACTTGTTATTTATCCTACACAAATGTTGACTGTGCTAGACATAGTGCAGATATTTACCAAAAACTCAGGAAAAGACTAACTTCCAATTTCAGTATGAAGGGACGGGCAACAATTTGCTATAGCAAAGAAACTAAAATATGGCAAAGTACAGTAAATTAAATTGTCAGAGGAGGATCTTATTATTCTCTGTCTGTGGCTGTTAGCATGGAACAGTCCACATAGATTTCACAGCAAGAGAGGGAATTTAGACACAATATAAGTCAAGGAAGTGATTATCTAAGTATTTAAGAGGAAAATATCACTAATATAACTTGTCTGAACATCTGAAAGGCAGGAAAACAGCTGGGCATTGATTGACTGCTGACAACCGATTTATTGCTCCAGGTACAATAAACATTTCTCAGGCAAGAGCAGAGAGAATAGAAATTGAAATGTGAGATAATAAAGGCCTGAAAAGGCAAGAGAGATGACAATGACAATGCACTTTTTAATAATGATATGTAGAAAAATTGCAGTCCCAGAAGAAATTACACATAACATCCCAGCAGTAATCTCAGATTGACAAGATGTTGATGGTATTTACAKTATCTGTGAAATGAGGGAGAAGAGCTTTCTTCAAATGAAATTTAGGAATTTGGTTTGACCATACATGCAAATTTTATCTCACATGCAGTGAGTCAGATCCAGAAAAGGAGAGGAACTGAGTGAATTTTTTCAAGTGAAAATGATGATGGAAAGGAATCCAGGATTCCAGAAAAAAATCTTGGTGACCTATTGCGGAAAATGTGGGGATCCCTTGAATAGAATTTAAAGATGCATTTGAAATGATAGCATAATTAGTATAGGACAAAAATATGGAGCCTAGTAGAAAGACAAAATTAACAAAAAAATGCTCTCTCGTGGGCTCAAGGTCATCTAATAGACTAAAGAAAGCAAGAGTGGAATATTGATTCTGAACCTTGCCCAAGAGAAAGTTATGAAAGACATTGAAGACAGACATAGGTTTTGTAATAGGATAAGTTAGCCTATGAAATTTTTTTCCTGACATGAGATGAAAAAAAGAGCTTACAAGTTTTCAAATTTACCCACAGGCAGCCAGAAACTATGATTTAAGTCAAAGAAAGAAGGAAACATGATGAAAAAAATAATAGCATTATATATAATCTAATTCTACTGGAATAAAATTTTTACCCATTGTTCCTCCTGTTCCTAACCTWATCTTGCTGTAAGTGCCATTCCACAGACAGACTCCATGCTCTATCCTTTACTTTACTGAAGATTTTCATGTCCTCTGAAGGAGATGAAGTCATTAGAACAATTTATAAAGTCTGAATCTCAAAAATGTTACCATTTGAAGTAAAAGATATTTTATTTCATGGAGTTTGACATCTCAAATTGAGATTACGTGTCTAAAAAATTGCTCTTGAAAGCTAAATATTTATTCAACTTCAAAGATGAAACTGTGAATTTTTGTTTCTAAAAGTGGGTGGTATGTCTGTATGTCTTCATCTCCCAGTTTTTTCATTATCTCAGAACCTGAAGGGTTGGAAATAGCTTCACTGATGATTCTGACTTGCTTCCCAAACGCTACAATGACTAAGACTTCTGAATACCTGTAATAATTCTGGCCAAAATGTCTCTAATTCCTGTGTATTATTGCAAAGTATACATTACCTGCAAATGCTCTGAKGGCTATCAGTAGAGCTGTGGGCTCCATGGTTTGCATGCATGAAGCCAATTTATTGATTACAAAGCTAAGTATTTATCCTTTTCAGCTGTAGCTAAAAACAATTCCTCACTTAAGCAACAGTAACCATATTTATATTTCTTTATGACATTCCTTAAGTATCAGCTAGCACCGACCTGCACAGGCACGTGGACTTACACACCAAAGCACACCCAAGCACACCTTTACCTCCTGCTTCCTTCTTCAAGGATGTGCTTTCAGCTGCCAGGGCCTATCACAGCTAACATGTCCACTTCTGTCCAGAGCTGAGCAGTGCTCTCAGATCTGCTCTCCAGCTCTATTCCCACAGTGCTCCAGCCCCATCAACCTTTGTGGTCTCCACAGAACTCACTCTGGTTTAATGACGCCTTTCACGTACTGGGGGACCTAAACCAGATGCAACACTCAGATGTGGTCTCAGGAGTGCTGAGTAGGGTGATACAATCCCTTGGCTTGCTCTGCTGGCCACATTGCTCTTATTGATGTTGGTCACCTCAGCTTCCAAGCCCTGGTGATCCAGGGCCTTTTCTGCAGGTTGGCTTCCCAGTGCCTCAGTGCCCAACCTGCAGCACTGTCAGGGAGTCTCCGCATTGTTCTTGGTGATTTGCTTGGAGTTCCTTTTGGAACTCCTGTTTTGGTTTTCCTTAACAGCAGGTGTCCTCAAAGCTTGATCATTCATTTTCCTCTATAAGAAGCATTTATACCTTGGTTTTTGGGGTTTTTTTTGAAATTTACATTCAGCAGTTCAAGAGCATTATGCATGCAAATATTTAAAAGGTGCATATCAATGGGATGGGATCAGACTCTTTTCAGTGGTGTTCAGTGACAGGACTAGGGACAATGTAAACAAACTGAAACATCTGAAATTAATTTGAATATGAGGTGAAAAAATCTTAGAAAGTGACAGAGCACTGGAACAAAATGGCCAAAGAGTTGAGGGGCCTCCACCTCTGAAGATATTCAAAACCCACCTAGATACAATCCTTTGCAAACTGCTCTGAGTGAATTTGCTTTAGCTGAGGGATTGGGCTAGATGACCTCCAGATGTTCCTTCTGACTCCAGCCTCTCTGTAATCCTGTGATTTGTCTCATCTTCATTGCACCTGTTGGCACTTCTTTTGTCCTCGCTTGTATTTTGCTCCAGTTCCTTTTCCTTAGAGATGTACCAGTGTCTCTATGTTTTTTTTTTTTTTATCATTTGCAATCTTTTGTCTTCCCTTCTATTCCCATAGCACAGTCTTTTAACTTTTGGAAGACTGCATATTTCTATGTCCCTTGAACAACTTCCCAATTACTCAGTGCCAGCAATGAGCTCGGAAGTATCTGTGGCTGAAAAAATAAGTCTTGTAAGAGCATGGCTACTTCCCTCTTTCCCTACTCCCTACTCATTGTCTCCTCTTCAAATACATTTGCTGCACAAGCTTTTCTATTTCACTTCAAGCCAAACTCTCTGAATGTCATTAGCTTGTAGAAGTCCCCAGAATTTTTTCATTCAACAGGTATAATTTGCAGTGRTCTGAAAGGAACTCCCCAGACTGTTTCCACAGCGAGTACAAAGGGCCCTGAGCAATGCTCGAACAGCRCTCCCCTGGCTGCTCTGCTGCAGCACAGAACTAACAGTGCTGACATTTGACTCTTGGCTGGCTGCAGCTCCCAGCTTGAGTGACACTTCCCAGCCATTTACCAGGCTCTCTGGGACCTCRGACATGGGTGTGGTACCAGATCTTCTTTTAGGTACATCACTGCTGGTACATCGTTGACAGTTTCTTCAAGCTATCGGCCTTCTCTCTTTGATGTGGAGACTCAGGATTTCCTTACACAGCAACTCTAAATCTGTATCGTAAGCAGGGAGTATTAAAGATGCTCTCATGCTCTATGGATTGAGTTAAAAAGGCAGCAGGAAGGGAGGGAGGGAAGGGAGGGAGGGAAGGGAGGGAAGGAAAAATGGATTTTATATTTTTACAGCATACTGTGAAAATGCATCATGGAAATTTTAATAAAATGAAAATTGGAAGCACCAAGCCCCACTTTGGTTAAGAGTTGCATGTTTGCAGTGCTGCAAACTGAGCTTACTCGAGCCAAAAAATGTTCCTTTGTAAATTCCACTACTTGCAAAATTTTAAACATTTTCATGTTCAGAGACACATTTCTTTTTTTGTAAAGGAAACAAAGATATTTTTAAGGAGCTGTACTTTCAAGCCTGAGAGTGTTTTTCAGGGCATTTGAGGAAGAGAAATTRCAGCACTAGCAGCAGCTCATGAGAATCACAACAGGCAGTAATGCTAGGAGAGCTAGAGCTCTGTCTCGTTGCTAAGTAGAGACTGACCATCTTTGTGAAATCGTGAGGAACGCTGCTTTTTTAGTTGATATTATTCTGGGCTGCACTTTTCTTCAGGCAATTATATTTTAACAGGAGAAAATGTCTTTAAAGTAATTGCCTACAAAATTGGTATAGTAAATCCTTTACATAACATTTAGTGTTATATCCAACAGGGAAAAGATGGTAAATGTGAGAAAAAATTCTGATGTATCAACTCCACATAYTTATTTAGACATCACTCATTTGAAGTGTGCATGGCACAGTGTTTAAACCTTTGAAGTTTTCTATTTTTTTCTATCAGTCTCACACACTGRGTAAATGAACACTGCAAAGACAACCAATTTTAAAACAACAACATTTAAGTCATAAACTTTATTCATTGCATAAAAACAATATAAAAGCTGTCTTTAGTTTATTTAGGGAGTTTTTGTTTTATTTTTTCTTTCAGGCTTTTGTGATTGAAAATATAATCAAACCAATCAAAACTTTTTCCTCTATAAAGTACTGAGAGCTCAGTATGTTTTCATGGAAAACACAACACACACACAAGATGCTGCATTTTTAGATKGGATTGCTTTTTGTGTAATTATTTTTACCTAAGGAAAAAGCTTTTCTGGCAGAAATGCATTCATGTGGCTGTAGGTGGCATAGCAGTATAATTCAATGCATTACATACTTTGAAATATATTGTCTTCTATATAGAGACAATGGTGCAACATTTAAAAATGCAAGAGAAATAGGYTTGCAGAGTTATTTCCTGTAAGCTCTGTTACAGCTAGCAGAGAACTGGCTGTTTTGTAGGCAGTAACAAGGGCAGTACAAGGCTAGTAAGAAGCAGTACGTTTTATAGCATCATCATTATCATTGTCTTATTATAAATAGTCAATTTCAGAATATTTTCTTTCAAATATTAAAGTCAATTAAAAAAGGAACAATTTCATAAGCTACAGAGAAGGAACAATTCATATATATATATATACATACATTTAAAGTAATATTGCATACAAAATAATATTTTAATGGAATTTAAAATTACTATTAAAACTATGAATATTAATGAATTCTACATTACTTAAAGTAAGTAAAATTAATCTAGAACTTTTAGTAATTAGCTAAACAAAGGCAGATCTAGTATGGGTGTATTATTTATCAAAGAGGATGCTCACAAATACTTCTATAGTCACACAAGTATATTGTGAGGCATTCTGTTCAGCTGTTGCCTTTAATATTATCAGATTCCCAAGGTTTTCAAAAATAGATTACAAATATCAGATTTTAAAAATTCAATCAGGGATCTCTTTTTCAAAGATATATATATATATATTCCACTATTTCAACTAGAGCACAACTGCCAGTATCACTGGTAATTCTACTTCTTCTGAGGGTATCTGAGTTAGAAAAGGGGTAGGATTGTATTGGGTGCATCAGTCAGGCTGTTTGGGGGCCTCTGCAAGGAGAAGGCATGGACTGCCCTTCTCTGGACACAGATGTTTCCAGCTGGCTTCAAAATGAACCCCACAGGACAAGGCTGAGTCCATGAGCCAAGCTGGTGCCAACCATGAAAATATACTTAAGGGACAAAAGTACTATAGAGAGGAAAGCAAAACAAAAAAAACCCAAACCAAAACAAACAAAAAAACCACGACAAAAAAACGCAGAGAGAACACAAATGTCAGAGGAGGAGGAGAAGGARGTTCTCCATGCTGGAGCAAGTGTTCTTTGCAGCTGTGGAGGACTAGCACCAGAGCAGATGGGTGTTCCTGAAGGAACTGCCACCCATGGAATACCCTTAAAAGAGCAGAAGAGAAGAATGAGGAGTGAAAGAAAGAAACCACTGCATTCTAACCATAACATACTCCTGTCCTGTGCTGTGCATCACCTCTCTGAAAAGACTGAGGGTAACCTGCCACAATAGTAAGAAGAAAGGAGAAGAGTCTGGAATGAAGTGAAAGGGGAAGGGGGAAAAAAGGTGTCTCCCATATTTTTTAAAGTTTGTGTGTTTTGGGTTTGTTTTTTTTTTCCCAATAAATATTATTTTCAAAAAATCAGGTAATTTATCTTGATCCCTGGACTTTCTCTTTAGTGCTCTTTCTATTTCCTGCCCCAAACCTTCTGAGGTCAGCCAGAGAGAATGAGTGGTTGGGTGGGATTTTGGCTGACACTTGGGACCAGCCCAGGAGGAGAAGACAGAATGATGCAAAGCCTGAGCTATGGCAGCTCCACAGGCATGAAAGGGTGGATAGGAAAATAACAGCTTCTCATAGTTCTTGATAAGGAATTGTCATCTTGTAGTTCTTGATAAGTTGTCACAAGTTTTGTCATGCTGTATCAATGTGTCAGTGATGGTAAGGTTTCCTTATAGATACCCTTTGTCCTAAGCCCTTAAGACTTAGGTCTCTTCTGTAATTAATCCCTGATGACCAAGCAGTCTATTTTGGCTTAAATAACTTTGGTTACAGTTATCAATTTTAACTCAGACTATTAGGTTTACTTTGAACTCACAAACTGTGCTTTCCAGCTCCTGGACAGAGGTATATAAAAAATGACACTTTGGRGGTATAAATTTTTGTAGCAGTAAGTATAAAACTGAATATCATATATAGAGAGGCCTTGCTGATTGTCATTTGTTGTATCAGATGGCCCTGATATTCTTCATGCAGCCTCTACCAGAGGGAGTTAGACYATATGACCTTTAAAAGTCACTTCCAAGTTAAACTGTTCTATGATTCTATGATACTAACAGTGGGATCTGACTGAGAACACTGTCAGTAGTGGAAAACTGTCTAACAACAAGTRTGTGAGGGGAAACCACATCCTTTATGCATTAGTGGAATTTTTTTCAGTTGTCTATTAAAGCCATTTTGACCCACTACAAGAAAGATAAACATATTTTTGAAAGGACATTTTAAACCAGAATTTTAATTGTCATTTATTTTTAAATAATTTCTAAACTGTAGTTATACACAAACAGAAAAAATAAACCTAAACCAAAGTATCAACCAAAAAAAACACAACACAACCTAAATGTTAATACATATCTAATTATATGAGTAACCAGACATTTTAATTCCAAAGAAATTTAGAGGAAACGAAAAGTATTACTAGAAAAATAAATGAGTGCAACCAGCATGAATACTCTATCAGAAAACAGTAACAGTCACAGGTAATGGAAACCAGCTCTCTTGTGCTTATTCTAGAATATCTAAAGAATAYCTAGACTATCTGCAGCAAATCCCTTATTTGAACATTATAGCAAAATGCATAGAGTGAGATTTGAAAAGGGGTTCTTAAAATGGTATAAGCTCTCAGCAGCCAGTAACTATTTGTATCTGTCATAACAATTGAAAGCAGAATCAGCCAGGAAGTCAGCACAAAACCCARTTGCCACTGCTGGAAAAAAATTTGAAGTGCATTATTTTTGTCTGGTGCCTGCCAAGTTCAACTCCTTAGCAGTGRCCACATCAGTCCTGGAATAGAAAGAGGACTTTATAGATTAGAGAGCCTTGTAATGTTCTCTCTTATTGGCACCTACATAAAGATATTGTCCTAAGCATTTAGTACTGTTTGTCGATGTTGAAAAGGTGTCTGGAAAATTCCTTCTTTTTTACATTTAKACACAGTATCCATGTGCACTCAGGYACAGATTTAGAKTTTTACAAGTTACAKATGATCATGATCACTGAAAARATGTCAGTGCTGTTACTTTCTGTACCTCAACAACTTTCTTACTGCAATATATGAACAAAGCTAAAGAAAAATGCAGATGCATATTATTCAATCTGTTTTTGTTTACAGGGAAGGAGTTGTTTAGTTTTGTTTTTTTTTTCTCCAATTATTGATTCCATGTGATTTCCTATGCAGGGTAAGTAACAACATTTGTAGTTAAGGCTGCATACAGGTTCTCATTCTGATAATTACTTTTCAGTGCAACTGTTGTCTTTTCTTTTAAARTACACCAAAGTTCTTGTCTCTTTGAATGGAAACTGCCTCACAGGAGYTGGAAAAGTAATTCAGCCATTTCTGAGAAAGAAGGATAATTTTCTTTGCATGTTAAAGTAACTGCTTTTAAAGAAAAAATTTCAGCAACTATTTGAGTTTAAAAAAAGTTTACATTTAATAGCTTACCTCTGTAAGACTGCGTTATGTTCAGGAGTATAGCAGGAAAAAAGAATGCTTGTTGACTGAATTTTTATGAGACTATGAAAATAGCATTTGATTGCTGAAAAATGAATTRTAATGAACAAATTTCATAAGTTCTGTTATTTTGTCTATCTCAGCTGTCTTGTGGAAACATACTGAATCTATTAATGGGTGAAGGAAAAACTCATATTTTTAAACCCATGCATTCTTCATCTTTCAGTAAATTTTATCAAGCTCTCAAAGGATGTTGTAATTTACTCATATTTCACCCCAGCTAGCATCYATTCAGGGAATTCTGTGCTAGGAAGACATAAATAGTATTCCTTAGTTTCTGTAACAGCAGAGATACCCACACCCACTAAAACATTTAGGCTGGAGAAGACAGGAAGAACTGTGAGGAAAAAAGAAAAGAAAAAAAAAAGCCCAAACCATAAGCAGTATGCTGCAATTATCCCAAAATTATATATAAACTCAAGGTTATCAGGGTATCATTCTGCCATGCAATTTATTTTAAGATTATATGTCAACGAATATTACGTTGTGATATTTMATGAATCCAGAATAACCAGGACAGTCTCTTGATGAATTTCTWYAGAAKTTTTTCTAGTTTTTCCAAAACTTTAAAAGGGGCTTAAAAAACTTACTTATGCACAATATTACCTTTGTTAGGAAGACATTAATTTGATCAAAAGTAGTATCTGCCACTCAGCCCCTGAGAGAAAGCAGAAATATTCAGAAGACTGCTTAAGAAGATAAATGAAACTTATAGACTTTACTAAAGAATTACCATTTTTATCCACATATGGTACAGGAACTGTCTGCTTCCTATAAAAATGCACATTTAAAGATTTCAGGTCAACAAAGTCAACTTCTTCACAAATACACACACCCTCCAAACCAAACCAAACCAAACCAAACCAAACCAAACCAAACCAAACCAAACCAAACCAAACCAAACCAAACCAAACCAAACCAAACCAACCACCTCTCTTGGCCTTCTAGGAATGATCTTTTTCCAGATTTTGGTCAGTGTACTTAGCAAAAGTGTAAATATGAAGGTTTTCATATGTGTGGAACCGGGAGTCCAAGAAATAAATATTGATCATGAGGACCACATTATTCAAAACATTTTGCAATCACCATTTGATTATACAACTTTATTTAAAACATCCAGGTTCCTTAAAGAAAACTTGTCTTTGCTCAAAATGTGTGTCTGTTATATTAATTTCTCAAATATCTTTCTATTTGCCTGGGCATTCTTAAAATCTATTTTCTCCCATAAATAATATTTATATATATATATATATAAAATTTTATTTTATCCTACCATATATTGGTATTTATGGAATATATTTATCAGAAGAGAAAGAGAGTGAAAGTATTTTGATCATTTATCCAAGGCCTCAGAACGATTCTGTCTGCCATGATGAGAGAAACATCACCTTTGCTTTTATCTAGACTGTGCATAGACAAATACKGTGTGAAGAAATAAACTCCAGGACCACCAATATTGTAGAAGATGCATATACCCTTTTTTTTCAACAGTTGGTAGTTGGGGTGGGCCTTTTTTTTTTTACTGCATTATTGGGAGGAAAGGGTTAAAAAGTGGAAGACTGGCAAGTCACTTAAGTAACACTGCAGCTGGGAAAAACTCTTGAGAAGCCCATGTGAACAGCAGGCCAGTGATCCTCTGACATGGACAGAGTTCAACAGTGCCATTGTTTTATCCTCCTGCCCAGGTGTTGCTTCAGGGATCCCTCAGCTGCTGAGGCAATGGAATAAATTTACTCTTCACATCCCAGCCCTGAGGTTGTGGCTGCCTGGGTCAGCTCACACATGCTCATTAGCCACAGCTCTCTCTGTTGCTGTAAAATACCTTTTTAATGAATCAGAGCTTAAGAATGACAAAGAATAGGCAGCAGCATATCCATTGTCATGCCATATATCCAGAACAGTACTCTACAGACACTTGAATRACTTTTTCTCTTGGTGATCCATTTGTTATTGGGCTTGAGAAATGCCATATGCAGGAGTTCTCAGACTCCATCATGATTATGTTGTCAACATTTCCCGTGATAAAAAAAAATCAATGGCATGTATAAAATGTACTGCCCCTTTTCACAGTGGTTTTGGACCCTAACCCTTCACTTTGCTCTTGGATTGTAAAACAAATCATGTTCAGCATCCAAATTTTGTGGGGGTGTCATCAAATTAGCAATTTTTTTAGTGGTGTCTTTTAAATTATTTCAGTGAAAAATCAAGAATGCAGATAGTGCAATAGCTCATGTGTTATTTATTTAGCAATGAAGCTAAACTGGTTTTTCACTACTCACATTTCTTCAGCTCTAACAGCATAATKTTTTCACAATGGAAGTTAACCTGAATCTTTTTTCCAGTGATTAGTATATTCATAAAAAATAGTCTCATCAGAAAAAAAAACCTGTGAATTTGAAATACTAATGTAATGAAGGASTTTTAGTTGTAACCTTTCTCAGTAGATGCAGCCCTGGTCTGGAGGTTACATTCAAAGTCCACTGTCTCTTTGCTCTGAAGGACTTGCATTGAGAACTGGTGTTAGAGCACAAAAGTGTTTTGGAGCAAAGTGTTTCCATTTGCCCTGTGCGTTTCAGAACACAAAAGATGAATCATAGCACCTTGAGACCTTGCTGAGTCATGGCTGATCTGCAATCAGCAGCAATATAACTGTGTCAGTGTGCCAAATACTGCAGAGGGTGACCCRTGACTGACCCTGGGCAGGCCAATGTCCATCACATTTACAGGGTGTCTGCTGTGGGGCATGAGACCAGAGCCCGGGCAGTGACAGTGTGACAGTGACATGACCCTGTGTGGGCAATGATCGGATACGGTGCTGCTGGAGCCCTGCTGGAGCAGGGGGGCACCTGGGTCTGCCTCCTCAGAACAGTGGGTCTGCAGCTGGGGTCTCTGCCCATGGGCTGGGATKTTGCCAAAGGTGACTTGGAGAGCCCTCACCTGACTGGGTGGGTGACTGTGCATTCTGGGTTATGCTCTCTGAAATCCTGAGAATTGTTAAGTCAGTTGGGCAGCATCAGTTCCATTTGTCATCACAAATTTGAAGTCAAATGTAGACAGAGCTTTAATCAGTTTATCTGGTTTAACCGGTTTATAAAATACATCTCATTTGAGTATATTATTTGTCTGAATTCTCTAAGATTCCACAATAGTCAGACAAACCAGACTTTTTTAAATGTTCCAGAAAATGCTGGAAGTGGTCATTTCATTTCCTCCCACAGAATTAACAAGACAGCCCTATATTCTTATGGCAATGTAGGTTTACAGATGTCTGGAAAAGCAAAGGACAGTGGAATAAACTCATAGAGAASAGAAATCAGAAAACATTTGGTAATTTTCTTTCAGCAAAATTATAGTGTGCCAGCTTTGTAGAACATGCTCTATATTCACCACCTGAACATTGGGTACATTGCAAATTGAGTCACTTGTTACTTCTGAAAGAAAACTCTAGCCTATATAATTGTGTTGTTATGAACAGATCTGGGGGTTTTGTTTGCTTTGTTGTTTATATTTTTGTTATTGTTGTTTCCAGATGGAAGTGTGGATTTAAMAATGTAAACAGTTACTGGCTGAGTAGGGTTAGGCTGGACACAGCTTACAGCATTCATATTGGTGGCCTGGCAAGTTTTCCATTTAAGAGCCATGACCTTCTGTTTCCTTACAACTGCAATTCATAGCCCAGTAGTACCTCAGTGTTTCTCTGCAATTACGCCTGAATTCATATTATGCCCTGCAGGAACTAAAATAAAATTAAGTTAGTGGTAAAAAATCCCAGAGTTCTTGATGTTTCTTTATTGATTTTTCTCTCCATTCTTCACTTTCTCTGTTCCCACTGCTGGTGTGTCCTGACCCCATTTATTTATTAAATATGCCTGATTGTCATGACTAAAATAATATCTGCTTGAATTTACCCATGTCTCCCTGATGTACTGACATTCATGCTCTACTTMCTCTATATGAATTCCTTTCACAGGAGATAAAGATTCCCTTTTAAGTATCAGTATCTATTACTGTTCTGCCCTTGGCATTGTAAGTCACTATGTCTTAAGTTTAGTACAAAAACTAATGTGAATTYCTGCACACAGTCCTTCTGTGTATACAAAACCACACTGTAGGTGAATGGGCAACCTAGCTGTCACTGAATTAGCCCAGTTAGCATCTCCTGAATCCCTCACCRTGGCAGGGCTATTCAGTGACAGCTTCAAACAACAACCTGATATCAATTTTGTTCCAACAAGAAGAGGAATCAAGCAACAATGGTGACATGTTGAACCTGGAGTTTCAAGGGGAAAGGATGTAAGTTCACCCTTTKAGGATGCTGGGGTGACAGAAGTTCATTTTCTTATCAGTTTCCTTAAAGGGCTGTGATGTTGTCTATTTGGACTTCAGCAAGGCCTTTGACACTGTCTCCCTCAGCACACTCCTGGGAAAGCTGGCAGCCCATGGCTTGGACAGGAGCACTCCTTGCTGGGATAAGAACTGGCTGCATGGCCAGGCCCAGAGAGTGGTGGTGAAGGTTCTGCATCCAGCTGGCAGCCAGGCACCAGTGGTGTCCCTCAGGGGTCTGTGCTGGGGCCAGTTCTGGTCAATATTTTTATTGACAACGTGGGTGAGGATATGGAGTCCTTCATTAGTAAATTTGCAGATGACACTAAACTGGGAGCATGTGTAGGTCTCTTGAAAGGTAGGAGGGCTCTGCAGAGAGACCTGGAACAGTTGGATGGATGGGCAGAGTCCAGTAGGATGAAGTTTAATAAGTCCAAGTGCTGAATCCTGCATTTTGGCCACAGTAACCCCTTGCAATGTTAAAGGCTGGGGAGGGTGTGGCTGGACAGTGCCCAGGCAGGAAGGGACCTGGGGGTGCTGGTGACAGCAGCTGAACATGAGCCAGCAGTGTGCCCTGGTGGCCAAGGCCAATGGAATCCTGGCCTGGATCAGGAATGGTGTGGCCAGAAGGAGCAGGGAGGTCATTCTTGCCCTGTACTCAGCACTGCTGGGGCCACACCTCAAGTGCTGTGTCCAGTTCTGGGCCCTCAGTTTGGGAAGGACGTTGAGACACTGGAGTGTGTCCAGAGGAGAGCAACGAGGCTGGTGAGGGGCTGGGAACACAAACCCTGTGAGGAACAACTGAGGGAGCTGGGGTTGTTTAGCCTGGAGAAATGGAGACTCAGAGTTGACCTTATCACTCTCTACAACCTCCTGAAGGGTGATTGTAGCCAGGTGGGAGTTGGTCTCTTTCTGCAGGATGCAAATGACAGAATAAGACACAGTCTTAAGCTGGGCCAAGGGAAATACAGGCTGGGTATTAGGACAAAGTATTTTACAGAAAGAGTGATAAAGTACTGGAATTGTCAGGGAGGTGGTGGATTCACCATTCCCAGATGTGTTTAAAAAAAGRCTGCATGTGGCACTCAGTGCTAGGGCATTTGTTGGACTCGATGATCTTGAAGGCCTCTTCCAACCTAGTGGTTCTGTGATTCTGTGATCTTTGATTTCTTTCACTTCACATTTATCATTCACAGTCAAATGTATTTTTAAGATCTCTTCTGGGTAATATCAAAGAACTGGTTAAAGGCTAATTTGTTGATTTTTAATTTTGTTGACTTTTGCTGTTATTTTTAAATAGAAGATTTTGAAGAACTTATATAAATTTTTTGCAAAGTTTTTTGAGAGCTGGACAGCMTTTTGCCTTTTCAGACAGAGAAATGGGACAACTGTGCTTTTCACTTTGTTTTCTAACTGCAGCACTAACTTTTTGAAGGAAATATCTAGGTTCATAAATCTTCTCTCAGGTCTAGAGATAGGATTTTAACTCAGATTTCTATCTTTACTAGCTGGATCCTACTGCATTGTAAAGCTTGCTTTTTGTTTTTATCAGACCCTCCAGTGGGAGCTGTTTAATTTTGATATGTAGCTAACTCAGTGAGACAACGAAAGGGAAAAAAATTGTGCCTTTGGGGAGAGGGTTGGATGAGGGGAAGGAAGAATTCTACTATSTGGTGGTTAGGACATTTACTTATAATGGACTAGAGAGGGTTTCCAGTACTTATTGTGACAATATGTGATTACTTTTTGCTAGATATAAATTGCTCAAACAGGAAATATGAAGGGTACAATTTCATCAACTCTRTCGTGAAACTGAAGAATGAAAGGGACACACACCTCAGCAGAGCAATAACTTAGAGCTTAAAATATTCTCTTGATCACTTGGAATTAACCACCCCCCTTCTAAACAACATCAAGCAAGCTGCTGGGATAATAAAGCCTTAGAACAACAAGCCCCAAGGGAATGTTCATTACCTGTGATTGGAAGACACTCCAATAAGACAGTGAAGAGAATGACTCTTCAAGGACTTGCATAATTCAAATAATTGAGTAARCTCTGATAGCACCATATTTTCTACTATCCTGACTGTTTCACATTGATGTTGGACAGACATTCACAATAGCAGTTATTAAAAAAAAAAAAATCTTGAGATCAAATAAATTTTCAACAGGATAGTTGATCACAACAGGATCACAACAGGAGCCTGCATCTTTATCTGGTTTGTATGAAAGYCCCCAAGCTGCTCTTCTGATAAATTCTTATAATCCAGTTGGCCCATGGTCTTCAAGTATATGCAATATTTATTTCTACTGATTATCTGAACTAAATACAATATACTTCCTAAATGTCCCTTAGAACATATCTGGAAAAGGTGTGACTTTTACTGCATCTTCAGGAATGGGTTTGTGTGGAGAGGTCTGGGGCAGAGAGAGGGCTACAAGGTTGGCYTCTGCAAGAAGCTGCTGAAAGTCTCCCCCCATGTCCAACAGAGGCAGTGCCAGCTGGATACAAGATGGAACCACTGCTGGCCAGGGTTGAAACAATCAGCAAAACATGATGTTTTTAAGAAAGGCATAATACTGCTGCACAACAACAACTGCAGCCAGAGGAGAGAGCAGTGAGAACGTGTGAGAGCAGCAGCCCTGCAGACACCAAGGTCAGTGAAGCAGGAGAGGCAGGAGGGGCTCCAGGAGCAGGAGCTGAGGTTCCTCTGCAGCCCATGGTGCAGCCCATGGTGAGGACAGCTGGCCCCTGCATCCCATGGAGATYCCTGGTGGAGGAGAGATCCCAGTGCCAGAGCAAGTGGATACACAAAAGAGCTTGTGGCACCATGGGAGAGCTGTGCCGGAGCAGGCTGTTAACCTGTGGATTAACARAAGRTTTGCTGGCAGGACCTGTGACCCCAGGAGGCCCATGCTGGAACAGGCTGTTCCTGAAAGACTGCACCACATGGGAGGGGCACACACTGGAGCTGTTAATGAGGAACTGCTGCCCAGGGRAAAGACTCATGTTGGAGAAGTTTGTGGAAGACTGTCCCCTGTGGGAGGAACCCTACACTGGAACATGGAAAGATTTGAGAAGTCCTCTCCTCAGGAACAGGAACAGAATTATATGATGAATTGATCACATCTCCCATTCCCCATCYCTCTGCACTGCTGTGAAGGAGTTGGTASSRAAAAATGAGTGAAACWAAGCTCAGAAAGAAAGGAGAGGTGRTGAGAAAGTGTGTCTTAAAATTRGGTGTAYTTYTCMTTATCSTACACTGATTTGATTGGTAATAAATTCATCTGATTTTCCCAAGTGAGGTTTGTTTTGCTTGTGATGGTAACTGGGAAGTGACCTCCCACTRTCTTTACCCATAAGCCTTTTGGGTTTTGTTTGTTTTTTTTTTTTTAACTCCCCTGGCCACATGAKAGCAGTGACAGAGTAGYTTGGGTGGGGACCTGTCATCCAGCCACAATCTACAAGGTTTTATTTCTATACAGTTAGATCAATTTTACAGGAGGAAAAAACTAGGAGAGTGTCCACAGGGAATTGTCATATTCATTATTCAGGGTGCTAATCAGTGCATTTAAGCACACAAGCTGCCCTATGGACAGTCTTGGGAGATTCTCTAGACTCTTCAAAATTTCCAGATGGAGACCTTCTTGMGAYAATCAAATATTTCATTTTGTATGTGTCTTGGAGTTCAGTCAATGACCTGGTTTCACATCTATCTGCTGTTTTAAGCCAGTCCATTTTCACATCTGTACACAGAATCTTTAGCACATTCCTGGACTACCTAGGGAACTAATGACTTGATACACTGGGTGTGAATATAAGCATATCTGATAAAGAAGTACTAACTGTAGAATAACTTGATTTCCATATCAAATCTCTCTTATAACTTAAAGCTCATAAATCTCAAAGCTTTTACTACACTAAACTTGCTAGCTTTGGAAARAGAGCAATGGCCCTCTGTCAGGGAGAGGATTTAAGCCTGAAAGGCATCCAGTTACGCTATGAAACATAAAATTTCATCACTTGTCCTTCAAAACATCTCTCAGAGGTGTTTGGCTGTGTATTGCTTATAAATGCAGTAAGTACTAGCTGTGATTTTAGTTACCTTTTAAGTTAACTTAAAATGTCACTGACACTTTTTTATATCCTTGGCAGGACTCAGTGACATCCTTTTTATAGTAGTTCTGTCAACAAACAGCTTCCTTTTTATCACCATGATGTGTTCTTTTGGGTGTTATTTGCTGATAGTTTTGTACTCATCTTCTTCAACACTTTTGACTGGAATAATCAAGCACACCTTTTTCTCAGTAACATGTACATCTTTGAAGAKGCAGTTTATTTCCTTTCACCATTCYTTGTTCTACCAGGGAGCACAGGACCTCAAAAAAAGGTGCCTGTCTTTGTTCCTCTTGCTCTTGTTTTGTTCTTGTTCAGTGGCATGAACAAACAATAATATGAAAGCCCTAAGGGGTAGACMCAATATGCAGTATTCAATCTGCAGAGAAAAATCTGTTCAAGAGCGCTGCAATTAAATTAATAATGCTGCTTACATGATGTACCTAAATAATCCAGCAGATAGGATTTAAAAGTTTCAATATCTTCCAATGCATATAACCATCAATTGTTAATGTAGCTGACTTCCTTTGTAAGACAGTCTGAATACTGCTTCTGAATTCTGAACTGAGTGGCCATCAATAAGTGAAACCTGTACTTTTCCTTACACATTGGATTGTATCATATTCACCTGTCCCACCTCCTTCCAAAATGTCCCAGAGAAAAYATCTTGAATTCTGATTTAGTAGCTTTGCTAGTAGACTTTGTTTTTTGCTGTACCACTTTCTATATAGATTTTCTTCTATTTAAAGTTAAAAAAAATCTAAATTTCTAAAAAAAATTTACTCATCTCATTTTACATATGAGATAAAATCTTTCTCTGTTTTGATTTTCTTACATTTCTTCTTTACTTTTTATTATTTCTTCTGTTCTCTTTCCTATTTCYTTTCCTATTTAGTGCCACCCTGAAATTAGCTCAGTTGGCTGGAGTATGGTACTAATAATATCAAGGTGGTGAGTTCAATTCCTGTTACAGGCCTTTGGTTTGAGAGTTGAACTTGATCCTTGTGGGTCTCTTCCAACTCAGAATATTTTCTGAATCCTTATTACACTTTCTGTGAATCTTTATTTTGTCCATCTCCTGGTTTCTGATATCTGCATTTTCATTTGAATGACCACATCTATTTATGCAATAGAGATGATTCTATTTTGACTGTAGGAGGATATTTGACCTGTATAAGGGATATGTTGGAAAAGGGTTTTTTAATTGGACAGTTCAATACTGACATTATTGATTTTATAATCTGTTTTCCGCAAGAATTTTGCTAACTCCTCCAAATTTGCCAGTGTAAAATAACCCCACTGAAAGAGATCTTTTGGAACACAAAGCCTCTTAGCACAGATAACCAGGTTGCCATGTCAGGTAATCCTTCTCATGAACTTCTTTTCTGTCTTTCTCATATAGCAATTTTCATTTTGTTCATATTCAATTTCATTACCTCCTGTTAGAAAAAGTGACAACACACATGTTGCTTGTTTTTTTATTTTTATATATTTATTCTTAGGGCAAAAATTACCAAACTCTGTGGGATTTTAGGATGTATTTATTGGATATAAAAAAGCCCACAGAAAACCAGCACCTGCTTGTGAGTTTTAATTTTCAGTGATTTTGTTTGCCTGTTTAAACATCCAGCATAAATTTTCTTTTCTACAAGATGTCATAGCTATTAGATTTGGCCTAATGCTAATTTAAAGTGTATTACATCCCATTTATTGTTCTTATTTTCATTATACAACTACTGGTTTTAATTTTCTTTTCCATTCCATCTTAATTCCATTCTGTTGGTCCCTGCTAACACAGCAATTTCCATTGACAAGACATTTAGCAATATATGCATATATGTGTAAAAGTGAAATTATTKCAATTATCATTTGCCATATCAAACATCAATGTTTCACTATCTCAGTAACCATCYTAAATTCATTCTCACTTATCTGAAGTTTTGTATTAGTGTTTGTTTTATTATATTGTTTTCCTATGATTATTGTTAATGTATTTGGATTTGAAACAGCATTAAATAAGCCCCTTCATTTGAATATTTATGTATTGGAATTGATACATAATATTTTATCCCTAAAAATATTACAATTTTCCACACACTCTATAGCTTTTCTCTTTTCAAAGCCTAAGGGGATTTCCTTTTAAATTTTGGCTCAAAATATTTCCTAKTCCATGGAAATTTAATAACAAGTTCATTATGAGAAAGATATCTCATAATATAAAGTTTCTGTCTTTCTTACTCCCATCTCTTTTTGTACACTGAGACTTCTAACCAAGCAGACTGGTGGAGTTAGAGATTTCTTGTAAGTTGGAAAGAGTTGTATTTTCAAATACATCATTCACTTAGATAAAATAGCATTTTGGAGTTTAAGAATTGAAACTACAAAGAGTTCTGTTACTAATTGAGAGGTAGTAATTTTTAGTGGTCTGTTGGAAARTATGGTGAAATACTACATTGCACACTGGAAAATGTACTACTGTAAAAAATATGTTTCAGAAATATGTTGCTTACAAGTTGTTTTATGGGCTCATTTAGGGATTAGCTGGGAATTTTTTTTGAGACTCAAGGAATAATTTAAAAAGTTCTTCATCACCAAATCCATTAGTTGCTTTCCTTAGTTCAACATTTCAAWGCATCAAAATCACATTATTCAAAGAGCATTTTCTCTCTTTTCTACTTTTTTGCKGTAGCAGTTAAAARATCTGAGTTCCCTATTTAGTTACARCATAAAATTACATAATGTCAGGGGGGTCGTTATAGATTGTCTCTGAAACTCCATTTTTCATTGCTCTTCTTAAGAATGGTGTTGTTTTCTTCAAGAAAGAATGGAAACAGAGGGTAAAATCAGAACCTGAGAAAGACAAGGAAAGTTAGCTAATTTCCCCTATAGACCCACTATTTAAACGTCAGGAAGTCAGGTTGAAAGCTGGAAGAGTCAAAGAACTGATATAATCAGAATATCCTGTAGAACAGGAGCCTAGGACTATAAAAGCTAGGAAAAAAAGGAAGTTGCTGGAAAAGAAAATAAGAATGTCAGATCAAGTTTGTATTATTCTTCCTGAAGTGTAGTTACATGATGTGAATCAAATTAATGACAGTTTAACTCTGCAGCATGAAATAAAGATTTCTGAAGGCAGTGAAGCAAACTGAGTGCAATGCCATTATTTTTTGAGTTTCTGCACAGAAATGTAAGGCACCRTAAGACAGATTTAAAACTTCAGAGACTAATTAGATCTTTGGTAGAAATTCTCATGCTGTGCTTATTTTTAAAGCATCAGTGTTTTACATCTAAGGAAGAAAACAATATCTTTTTTAATTTGTTTGTTYGAGCTAGGTATACCAATAGCTTTAAACCATCTGGGAAGTAGAAGCACTTGCAGCTAAGATTGTATTGATTCTATGTTTAACCCAGCTTAACTGTTTTCTAATTTTAATGCCAGTAAGAACATTAAGATTGCAAAATCAAACCCTGAGATTTAGGAAATGTCAGAATTAAGATTGCCCATGCAAATTTTTTTTTGCTAACCTTTGAGAGCATACGTTATGATATAATCTTTAATTTTTTTGATGCAATCTTTGGTTCTTCCACAGGACACCTGACTCACTCAGGGCACATGCTTAGGCAATTTTTCAATATTTCTCTTTTCTCTTTTTATTCAATATATGGCTCTGGAGTTTATTTACCACRTTATCTTAACTCTGCACTGAAACATGATTATAGACATGATTTTTTTATGCATTTCATTACCAGAACAGCTGGCACTTATAAGTCATTAATCAACTTGTCTTCACAACAATATTTTTATAAATTTTYCAGGCTGCATCCTTCTCATTTGTCCCCTGCCTTCTTGTCCTCCCAGTCAACCCAGCTTTTTTGCTCTCATTCTCCCCCATACTTACTCCCTTCTGCTCCAGTTTTCTTATCTCCCTTCTCACCACAGGACACTCTCATGTTCCTGCTCCTCCATTCCTTACTCTGAGTGCCAGCCTGTTTTCTTCTTCCCCTCCAGGCCACAGGGCTCTCCTTTGTTCACAGCTCTCTTCTTCCCTGTTCCACAGACACACTCCTCACTGTCAGAACAGTACCTCTCCTGGTTGTCTTTATGAATGTTGTCTTCTRTCATGGCATGGCATATATGAAAGCCAGATTCAGATTTGGAAGCAAAGTCTCGGCCAAATTCCGCAATGTAAAACAGACACCATTTTCAGCGAATTTCATTGGCAAACTTTTACAGACCTCTACAGTTTTTTTCAACATGCATAAGGCAATTTTAGGAAGTGAGAAAATCAGGAGAAAAAAATGAGGACAGCAAAAGACATAATCTGCTGGATGATGGAAGGTGTTCCCGAATTAGCATTAGTACAAACACATGCTGTGAGTAGTCCCATGTCTCAATACGCACTTGTAGCCAGGCGCCTTATGCAGCCCTGACTGCTTCCAGACATCCAGTGAAACTCAAACCCAGGAAAAGTAGAATTCCTCAGGTAAGCAGCAATACTYTGTAAAAAATGTATCAGTCCTTCAAGCTTTTCTCAGAAAAAATGCACAGGTTTTGATGTATAAATTTCAAATAACTGAATATAGAACAGTTCATGTCATTAATTTTGGTGAGTTGATGGCAAGCATAAATACTGGAAAATTTTCCAGAAATTTAAACATAGGTGTTATTTCCAAGCCTGCATCTCATGGAAGTCTGAGTATGATTTCATGTGCAAAATTATATTAGTTATATAAATCCTTTGTAATATATTCCTGTCAACCATAAATTCTAAGCATTTATGCAATGGTTTTCTACAGCAAGACCTGTAACAGAAACTGAATCGAGAGACCAGAACTAGAGAGAAAATGTGGGAGAGGACGGGAGGGAGGCAGGCAGGAAGGCAGGAAGGAAGGAAGGAAGGCAGGAAGGAAGGAAGGAAGG
>CADDXX010000507.1:491920-503927 GCA_902810485.1 Alauda arvensis | reverse complement strand
AGGAACATTAAGCTTTGCAAACAGCTCAGAATGAATTAAATAGCCTTTGAACTGCAGCACCAGACATTGCACATGCAGTTTTTGAGTGATATTGTCACAGAGCAGTGTATTTCAGTTATATTTCTAAATACTTGTTTTGTTGGGGAAAAAATAAAAAAGGTGAAGGGAAGGTTACCATATGCAGGCAGTGTCGTTTTCTCCCTGTTCTAATTAGTGGTTACATGAGAGCTTCCATCTTACTCAGCTTGGAAGAAGGGCAGGCACATATCACTGGATTATCTATGGAGTGCAGAAATTGCAAACTGTAGACTGGATCCTTTCACTCTTCTTTGTCTTCTGGATGATATTGTCATCTTTTCCTGTCCTTTTTATTACTGCGATTTCAAAATGTATTTCTTAGACTGACATTATTTATATGGAGTTAAGTGACCAAGGAATGAAAAAAACCCAAATTATATGATGCACAATTATAAGAATTTTAAAAATAGCCTTACTGTAGTAGAAAGATGGCCATAGGAACAGAACATAAGAAGAATGGAAAAGGCTGGTGTTACTCACAATATCCAACTTGAGAAATTGGTTGTCTTGGAAATTACAGTCCTTTTTTATTCTGAGAGCAAAATGAGAAAGTTTTATAGGTGTTTTAAATCTGATATATATCTTATGAATATAGAATTAATCAAAGATTCATAAACAATATGCATTTAAATGAATCAAAGGAAACTTTTAGAAATTTTTTACTGGTTGACAAAATAATCAAATTCAACCACTATAAATGGCTATTTATCTTTATGGGACAGGACATTAAGTGAAAGGACTCACTCAGAAAATGAGTCACACTCAGATTAATAACACTCTACCTCAGAGTTATCCTGTACCAGGAAAATTTTTCTTTTCTTTTTGTGTTTTTGGCCATTGTGAACAGAAAAAGCCTTCCAAAAATTTGCTTGAAACTGACACAATATATTAAAGCTTAAGAGTCTTAAAAACATATTACAGGACCACTTCAGATCACACCTAAATAATACACCAAATGAATTTGTCTCTTTACCAGTTGAACATATGGATAATCAATGCTCTCTGTATGAATAATTTTCATATAATAGGAAAATATATTTACTGTACAGTAATACAGTGCACTTTAGGAGGTCTCCAATGAATTTTCTAAACCATTAAAAGAATTTTAATAAAAACTTCTATGAATTCCCCATTCCAATCTTTTGCTAATTAACTCTGAGCAAATGACACAGAGATCAGAAGAGAATATTAAATTACAAAGAAAGCAACACTTACAACTTTGTAGTGCCTTATGGAACATGAATAACATTTCAACCAAGTCAGATCTATGAAAGTCACCTTGCGCAGGCTGAGCAGCAGGAATGAAAAATGAACTACAGCCTTTAAAATATAGAGTATCATTGAAAAATAGCATCCCCTAAGTAATATTTCTGTATCAATATGCTTTCTGATCTAGGCAGAATGATACTGTTTTAAGGCAGCCTTTAAAATTGAAAAGGAATGTGCATGGATATTTCTCAAAGCCTTTAAATGTCTTTTTAAAGTTGGACTTAGTCTCCTCCCTCAGTCTTTGCTAGAAGGAAATGACATTAGCCAGGACAATACTTCTCCAAAATTTTTGATGGTCCAAAGTAAGATTGATCCAAGATGTTCTTAATTTCCAAATCATCAAATTTGGGGAAAATATTTTTTATTCTTCTAGAGCAAATCTCAATGATCAATTTAACTATTTAACTAGAAATATTTATATCATTCTCTTCACATTTGTTATAAAGTTCACTGTGCTGTTCATTAAGTTGGACTAGCAAAATAAAAACTGGTTGCCAAAATAATAATAAAAACCTTTTTATTCCTAAATTGGCATTAAACATTTCTATTCTTCATTGCTGTAGTTTACATATTCCTTATCTTGATGCCCTTTCTCACAACACATTGTCAAGAATGTTTCAGGAATTCCCAATAATTTTTTTTCTTGTCCCTCTTTCTTTTGAATGCTTCAACTGCTGCATCATTGAAGAGATGAAAGAAAAGAACAACTTTTTCACCAATAGTATTAATCATAAGAGGTTCAGTTTATTAATATGAAATKAATTTTTCCCCAAATTACCAGTCTTATAAACTCTAAAGAGTCAAATATATTTTTTCCTTTTCTCTAGTCCTTTGTTCTCTTATTTTATTGCCATTTAGAAAGAGTTTATGCAAGTTAAATTAGACTCTAATTTACTCATTCCACATTTCTATTTTGAAAGACAACCACAAGTTGATACTGCTTCCAATAATAAATAATGTTTATTTTGGTTTTAGAATATAAATAAATAGGGCATAGATTCCCATTTTTTAAAGGAAAATGCATTTGACCAATTTAGGATTCAATTATTTTTTAACACATTTTGTTACATTAAAATCATTTGGCCAACCTTGGAAGTTTTTAGGTAAACATATTGCATAAATCTGATAAACTCTGTCAGTAATTTAATCAAGAATTATTAATTTTAACAGAAAATATGAGAGAATCTATATAAATATTTTAATTCTGTGCTTCAACTTCTCATTTTAGAGCTAGTATTAAATTTTAGACTGCTTGGTAAGTAATAGTCTAATCTCATGGTATAGAGTGTTTAATTTGCTTTCATTAATATTAGGTAGGGTTTTTTTAATTCTTGGAGAAGTTCTTTTCAGTTGCTTTGAAACAAACAAAAAAAGATTGTCCACAATTGTTCATATTTCCAGTTATCAGCCTTCCAGGACACTTAGAGGTATCAACCCCCCAAATAACTAACAAATGGCACCGTGCAAAATGAAGTAAAATGGAAACATAAGAAACCAAAATTTTACTGTAAAGCATAAAAATCAGAATTTCATCCTTTTACCTCCTACATGTCATATGTACAAACAAAAATGTGTGAAGGGCACTGTTCAGCAAGTCTGTTGTAACATTATGGTATAGAGTAGGTGTGTTTGTGAAACATTCAAGGGTAAATATATCTCACCTTTGGACAAGTGGAAGAGAGTCTGGACATAATAGATGCATTGAAAAATTATTTATGAAAGATGTTTTATCAGGGGAACATATCTATTCTAGATAAAAATCTTACCTTGAATTTTCTTCCATTTATTAGTATCAACATAATATATCTGAAGAACGAGCATCGTTGTTTTTTCCCTGTCTTAATGGTAGCACCTACTAGTTGCTGTTCACATAAACAGTGTGTCAAGTCCAATACAAGCACAGAAAGAGAAGTCAGTCCTTTCCACAAAGATTTACACTCACAGCATAAAACAGAAGATAACCCGTGAAATACTGCTAGAAAATAATGTATTTAGAATTGTAAAATACATTTCTTTCCTCTCACTGAATGGTGAAACAAAAGGTTAATAATGGGACCTCTACTATTATTGTTGATATTAATTACTTTTATTTTTGTTACAACTACTGTTACTGCTACTGCTRGTACTATTTAAGCCTGTATATAGCAGCTCACTAAAAGAGACATTATTTGCAAGCAAGGCAATGTTGTACATCCATAGTAACACATCAGAAATAATTTGTGTCCACCTGACCAACAGAAGGAAATGGATTTCTTATATATGGTGTATCTGTTCTGCTGCTGATAGGAACAGCAGAGATTCTGGGTTATTGAGAAGGAGCAGTATTGAGCAGTATGCCATGGCTTAAATGTTGACAAAGGTTTAAATGTTTTGAATACTTAAGTTCATGCTGCTAGTGGGACAGTTTTAGTACCAAGGCTGTTGTATATTTGTACTTAGAGGAGGTAAATTGACATTTATAAAGGTATCTCTAACTAAAACTGGAGCACACTTGTGGAATAATTTCTGTGGCCACTAACATTTTAAATGTACTCTACTCCCTCCGGGTTAGACAGTTTAATTATCCAGCTGTTAACTTTTCTAGCAGATATAAACAGACTTAAAAGTAAATTGTTAGTCAATCTGATAGTGTCTATCCAGATACATGATGATAATTTGTTCTCTTCTCTTACTCTGTTCTTCCAGGCTTGGTGTCATGAACTGAGCCTTATCAAAATGAATCCCAGAAGCAGAAAAACTTGTCCTTATGCCATTATCTAATAAAAGTATTGTTTAGCCTACATACTGTTCCTGCTTTTACCAACTTAAAATTAGCATGATTACCTGACTGCTTTATTTGATTCATTCCTTCTTTTTGTCTGTTCTTCACTATAGTAGGCTCCAGGAAATATTAATTCCTATTTAAATAGGAACCAACATTTGCTTTTACCCATCTTTCAGACTTGGAAATCTTGAATCTGCAGAGAGTTTTTTCACCTTGGGCTATCAGATTCTAACTGCTGATGACAGAAATAGATTTATTCTGCAATTTATTGTAAAACCTATTGTAATACCTATGTAGCTACTGAGCAAAAGTGAGGAATGCTGCTTAAAGAGGTTACTGGTGACCTTGGTGCTGCCACTGATATTTCTGGACTGAGAATCTGCAAGCTTACAAACTCCTGAAGGAATAAGCTGGAGAAAGAGTAGGATCTCAAAGAAGAGACTGTTGCAGTCAGAGGAAAGATTATGAACGTATTTCTTCTTATACAGAAAAATTATTTGACTTTTTCCAGGCATGTTTTAGACAATCAACAGGAGCAGTAGTGTTCAAAACAGTAACTTTGTAAATGGTGGAGAAAGTGCTGTAATCTTCTTCCAGATCACTCCAAAAGACAAGAAGCAAAATACAAGCAGGTCTTTCAAGAGCTACATCTGACAGAACCAGGGAAACCTCCTGGTCAGGAACAGGGAATAATTAAAAGGTGGGCAAACCCACAGAATCTCATCAGATCTTATGCTGAAGTACATATATTGCTCTTCAGTCTCCCAGAATCAAGATGAAAGCTCACAGCAGACAGGCAGAAAGGATCTTGGGAGAGCAAGAGAAGTGTATGGGCTTTCATGGCAGGCAAAAGTTTAAAGATTTTCAAAGGTTTGGGTGTGACACTGAAGAGCTGAGAGAAGCTGAGACAGAAACAGGAGGTGGTCCCCACAGTGGTGGGACAGTCTTTGAGAAACCTGTTTTAGGGTGAAACAAAGAAGAAGTGCATATGACAGATAAAGCCTGAATGATCCCCCCCCAATTTCTGTGCAAGAGATGGTTGATTTGAAGATAAGCACAGCTGCCAGCTTTTGTGCATGTGGATAGTCCATTCAGAAATTCATTCCTGTGAATATAAGAATGACTGGGTATATGAGGAAGGACAATACTAAAAAGAGAAACAAAGTACTCTATTTGAGGTTTTAAGTGGATGGGGAAAAAACATCAGATGAAAACAAACAGGATRAAAATGTCTGAAAACAATTGGAAATGGAAAAAGTATTAACCTTATTATGGATATATGCAAATAACCAAGAGGTTAGTGTTAATTAAGCTTTATTATAAGTTTTAGAATATGATAACCTTGTTTAGGACGTCTTAGTAATTGCTGTGGGACCAGTTCTTACTTTCCTAGTCATAAGAAACAATGCTTTTCTCTTTGAAGAGTCCTGGTAAGGCCAGGTCTTTCACAGTTCTGTTTAAACTCAATTATATTTTATTCCAGCTGAAGCAATATATCTGCACTTTTGCATTTTTTCATACAACATTCCTTTGAACATGGGTTTAAAATTAATTGAGATTCACATACACACAAGTAGTCTTGCAGAGATTTAAAACTGAAGGAAAGTCTGTACTACTAAATAATAAAAAAGGAAAAAAATATTAAGATAATAAAGCTACATGGCACAAAATGCAAGTGTTATGGTGTAGCATAGCTTTTAGTTAAAAAAAAAAGGAAATAGTTAGCTGCAAGGACCTTAGATTGACACATGGTTCAGCCAGTGAGAAAGTGAGTTCTCATGAGCACATTTATAAAAAGCTGGGGATTTTGGGACCTTTGCTCTTTTTCTGCTGCTCACCTCAGGTGAGGTAGGAAGCAACCCCAGCTCCCTCCTGGCCAGGGGGCAGCCGGGGCCCTGTTGGGCCCTGCCGGGCCCTGCTAGGCTGCTAAACCCTGCCTAACTCGAAATATCTGCCAAGCTCCGTGACTCTCAGGCTGGGTGCGGGGAAGAGTGAGTTCCGCTCAGACTGAGTTCATCGGCTGCCAGTGGAGAAAGAGAGACTACAGCCTTGGGTTCTTCCCCACCACCTTCCACCTGGAGCCTGAGTGAAGCTGCCCCAAATAAGACCGGGGATGGAGGGGGGCGGTAAAAGCTGCATCTACCAACAGAGCTATCACGACCCTGGCTACCATTTCTGCTCCTTCCCCTGCTCTTCCACCATGTGGCTTCAGAGGTTTTCAAGAGCTGCTGCCACTGCCTGGCCGAGAGCTCAKGACCATCTGCCAACCCAAGCTAAAATTAACTGTTTCTTTGCCAAGGTGAACAGAACACCTTCTCTAAAGTGAAGAAAGTCATGGTGAGGACATTTCTATTTAGGCTACATGAAGATACTGAGGTCTGTGAAAGAGGTGTTGTGTCTGAAGGGATGGGGAGATGAGAAGATGCCCTTAAGCTGAAAATCTTTTGTGAATTGTGGTAATAAACTATGCTAGAATATATCTTTAAACTGTGGAGAATATGAACTGGGGAAATAATTGTTCAGATTAGTAATTTTTGAGCAGAAATATTCACAATAGACTAAGTAGAGATGAAGCAGTGGCTCCATAGTCCCCTGAAGCATCTGAGTAAGATGCTTGATATGATAGAAGTCCTCTGTGCCAGTGCTTTGAGTAAAAGTGAGAGATATTTCTGCCCTAGAATGGGATGAAGAGTATCCTTTGCACCTGAACTGTTAATTTTAAAAATAACACCCCAGAATGCATAAAGTCCATCACCCAAGTGCAGTTGATAGGAAAAACTGCACTTTATTGGGAGAACCACAGAGACAGAATTTTGTTTCTGGGCAGCTGTCTTCTGTGAGAGCTGAGAACCATGAGTAGATTGTTTCTGTCCTTGTGGAGAGTTACCSTAACCAGAAGAAACTTCTCTCTCTGGAGCGATTGATGAAAGACTATTTTATAAGAAGTACAGACCCTGAGTTCTGAGTTCTTGCTTTTATAAATGTCTGTAAAGAGGCAAAGAAGCTGGTGGGAGAGGGGGAAGTGTTTTGGAAGTTTCATTTTGATTCTTTGGTTTTTTTTCCCCTCCTTGTTTCCTTTTAGTGTGTGTGAATAAACTATCTTTAGTTTGAGCCTGCTTTGCGTTTCTCTTAATCCTATCTCACAGCAGAAAAACCCTAATAAAACCACCACATTAATTGGTGCATTGGCTGGGAAATGAAAAATTAGTGAACACTAAACTTAAAACTAACTCAGCAAGGGGCAAGGATTGATAACAACCTTTAGTAATGACCTTTAAGAGGATATTCTGTAGCATTAGTTACTCTTCTCAGCTATATAACTTGCATGGAGAAGAAACAGCAGCTTGAAGGGAAACAGAAATATTTGTTTCTATTCATATTGGGTACCAGTGTTAAGTCATTGCACGAAGGAAAAAAACCTTTCAAGAAACCAGGAATGGCGGAAACCTTAGAATCAATTAGAAACCTAAGATGATTTAAATCAACTAAGTAAACCATATTTGTGTAGGCTAGATAAAGCACTTTAGAACAAAAGGTGTATGACTGAAAACTGCAGTGTTACTTTCTTAAAATGCAAAGGTTTGGCTGGCAGTGGTGCTGTGATAAATACACTCCTCTTCTGCCTGCGCTGCTGTCTTTCTGTGGAGTCTGAGGCACAAATGGGGCACAGAGGTTGCGGGGAGCAATCAGGCCGTGAATGAAGGCTGCAGACTTTGAGTCTTATTTTCTTCCCCCTCAAGGCATCTATTTTTATTTCTCATTTACTTGTCTAGTGCCTCAGAGAAAGTGCAGACAGTATGCTTAGTATATCAAAGCACGATCTGTCTGTGTTTTAATAATTACACTGTCTCTTGTAAAATAACTTTACAGTCGATTACCAACTTCTGCCTTCAGACAGCTCTGCTTTGCTCCTCCATGCAGAACCTTCTCAGCTTGGTGGGGATGGCTCCACATCACAGTGATGCCCCTCACTTACTGCAACAGTGAGCATTAATAACTTCAGAGGTCAAACCTGTAATACTTCCTCAGTCTGCTTTAAATGTGAAATCTCAAATAAGACATCAATCCAGACTCCAAAGAGCATTTTGCAGTCTGAGGGCCAAATTTCACCTTATCTTTTGGAAGTGCCAGGTTCCCTGACAACAGCAGAGTTCACAACAAATGACAAAGACTGACAGGGGCAAGGGATCTTCCCAGACAAAAACAAACAAACAAAAAACCCCTCATAAAATGAATAAAAAATTAATAAAGGCATGATGCTCCTTTATGCTGATGGTGTCTTCTTTAGAGCAAACTCTTCAGATCCATATGTGCAGCAAGAATTTTATTGTCATTAGGGCATTGTTTTATTGCTTTCTATATGTCATGTGTCTACACTAGTTTTTTGCTACCCAAGTAGGGAAAATCAAGGAATTTAGGCACTGAATTATGACAGCACAGATTGTCCCAGAGCACTACTTTACAAATGCTGAACAAAATCATTCTGCTATAAAAGCAAGTTATCATGCTTAAATGTATTATCTTTGATGCTGCAGTATTTCAGGAATATAGTCACAGGGAAAAGATTCTCATATTGCATTTTTTGTCAATTTGCAATCTAAGTATTTATGGAAAAGCACGATTTATGCGTCATGTGCTTATAAATGTGAAAATGCTAATGCATTTACATTCTTCAAATTAAAAAAATGTAGGCAACATTTCACAGGGCTAGATCATTTCAGTGACATATGCAATGTATAAGAAGCAGTTTACATTACTCACAGGACTGAACACTGTGAAGACTGTATAGGTTTAGGAAGTATCAGGAATATCAATCAGTATAATTTCTTTTAAGTCTGTTCTTAAGAAAAATAGAGCTAAAATATATTACTTCAGCACCAAGAGCAGATGTCATAAGGCACATTAAAAACATTTCAAGAAAAGAATAAAGCATATTAAAACCCACCCAAATTAAACAAATCCACAAAACAGTAATTTGTTAGAGTATTTCATCACCTATCACAGAACAAAAATATATTTTTACTACCAAAACATTAAAAGATGAGAATGTTAACTTATATACTTAATCAGGATAAAACATGGACTTCTTAGAAGCATATGAAGCCATTTGCCTCTTTCTCATACACCTTTGATTGGGAGGATATTAATTGTATCACTACAATCATAAAGAAGGTGGCTGCTGGTGCAACGACCATTAAACATGTTGCATTTTCCCACCAAAAATACTCATATGTCACTTTTAGCTCCTAGAATGATGATCCTTCTTTTTGTCTTCTTAGTGTCACCCTAAAATGGTGACAGAATAGTAGCAATAACTCACAGTAGTCTTTTGAACTGACATCTGTCACATTTGCTGCATAGCTGTTCCTCTGAGTTTTCCATAAACACTGGATTTGACCAATATAAGCCTTTTGTTTCCCTTTAAATATTCTTAAGATTACTTCGCTTCCTATATTTGAATAAGTATCTTATATTTGCAGGGTAAKTATGCCTATAAGTACCAAATGAAAAAAACAGATTGATTTGGATAAGGCCAGTGRAGATAACGTTGCTAAGAACAGAGATCCTCAAAAATACCTGTTCTGCACACAAGACAGCAGCACAGGAGCCTTGCTGTTCATTGGGTATTTATAGCAAGTTATTCACAGTGTCTTACCAGGGCCCTTCGCCTGTGTTTCTCAAGCCCCAGCCACCCAGCCACTTTCCTGGCTAGCACCAKCCATGCCAGCATTAACTTCCAAACCCCATGACAGCTGGAGCACACACCCAGCATGGTTTTATGCAATTGTACATTCTACTGGCAAAGATGTCTAAAGATAAAATTTCTGTGTCAGTAAAACACATTAATTCTTGATGTAGTATTTCGGTGTGCCATTAAATTTAATTGCCTTCATTTTTGGGGGGTTTTCCCTTTTTGGAGGGGAAAGAGGTTTACTGTTAGTTTACATAGACAAGTTCCTGGTATAGGAACTTCACTTTTCTTTTTTTTTTTTTTTTTTTTTTTTAGAAAGATCAGCAGAAAATTGATTGCTACTCTTCTGTCCGCTTTCTCGGTCTTCAGCTTTTCTTCTGTTTCAGCTTTTGCCATTTGTCAAAGAGAATTTCTTTCAATTTTAAAAATCAGGTTGCAATTTTAATGCAGTTCAGTAAAAGTAATTACATACACACTTTCCTTGTGTATGAAAAATTTTGTACCTGGGAAAAAATTTTGAAAACACAAAAACAATAGGAAAATGAAACAAAATCCAACCTTTACATTAGACATGCAGAGAAGCTAATGTRAGTGCTCTATGCCAGAGAAAAATGGAAGCATGTAAAAAATAAAATTAAAATAAGGTCAATTTTCCCTAATACTGCTGCAGACTTGCAGCTTTAAAGCCTTAAAAAAGACTTAAACAGATTTCAGTTGTCTAAATCTGACATTGTTATTCAAAACCAATGCTAAATGCAAATGACATCTAAATTCTTCCAGCACATTTGGGTACAGACTTTGTTCTGCACCCCTAACTTTAGTGCCCTAACAAAAGCATCTTAATTAAGAGGTTAGTAGAATTAGTAGGTCTAGGCTCCTTTGCAGTCTAGAGACACAAGGATAGACTTTTCTGGGACAAATTACACCACAGGCAGATGCTATTTTTTAAAGTAGACCTTCTATATAAGTTCATTTTGGAGGAGTTTCAGATTTACCACCTGCTAGGTCTTACTAAGCAGGTGGATGTGGATGTCACTGTTGCTTGCTGCTTCTTATTCTGGTCTCCAACACAACTGCTTAGCAATGCTATTGTGGGGGTCTCTGCTACAGAGGAGGCAGAAATCTGTATAGAGATAAGACTAAGAGTTGAAGGCTTCCTACTGGGTAACTTCAGTGACTTCTCTTTT
Source organism: Alauda arvensis (assembly GCA_902810485.1). NCBI lineage: Eukaryota > Metazoa > Chordata > Aves > Passeriformes > Alaudidae > Alauda > Alauda arvensis. Next base: position 492,937 of record CADDXX010000507.1, on the reverse strand, counting down.
TTCCTTTCACCTTTTTGAGGCACCTAATACTTCCTAACACCTGGGAGACCACAAGCTCCTCTTTAATATTCCCTGGAGGCCAGGTGGGATTGGGCTATTACAGCAATTAATGTCTTGATGTCAAAACGTTGATGTCCAACCTTGATGCGATCAACACCAGTGCTTGTATGTCAAGATGATGAGGCACTGAAATAAGTTACTCAGAGAGACTGTTGATGCCCCATCCCTGGAAATGGTCAAGGCCATGTTCAATGGAGCTTTGAGCAAGCTGGTCCAAAAAAGCGTGCCCCTGCCCAGGGTTAGAAGTAGATGATATTTAAGRCCCYTTCCAACCCAAGCCATTGTAAAATTCTGTCATTCTATGGTTCTATTTAAATTTTGGAGCTCTATGACTTCTCATGTCCATATCTCTGCAAGCAAGCTGGGTAGAAACTGAGATTCTTTAAACTTTGCTATCACAATATTCCATTCTAAGTATTACAACTCCACTCCCAGAATTTATGGTTCAATACTTATTTGTCAGAGAAGTTTTTTGATTTAGAGAGTCTGCTTAAAAGGAAATGAAAATATGAGAAGAAATTTGTAAAAAGGCATAGATATACTGGATAGTAGGATCTGATTGTGACTGGTTAGTTGTATAGGTTGTTCTTGTAAATAATTACTGTATTTAATGCTAAATAAGAATCCRTCACACACCTAGAAAGTATGCTTTCCTCCTTTTTGAAGTACATCAGAGAACCTGAAATGACTTTATTTCTACTGCATCTAAACTAATGGGTATCAAGATATTTTTGGATTCATCTGTATTCAGGGGGATGCAACACTCTCCTGTGTCTGTCTTCCTTTTATAACTGCTATTATAAACTCCTCCACTTTCTTCCTATATCCAAAAGTTATTAAAGAAAAAAGATTGAGAATATCTTTTCTTTCTTTCTTTCTTTCTTTCTTTCTTTCTTTCTTTCTTTCTTTCTTTCTTTCTTTCTTTCTTTCTTTCTTTCTTTCTTTCTTTCTTTCTTT
>CADDXX010000507.1:459615-491800 GCA_902810485.1 Alauda arvensis | reverse complement strand
TTTCTTTCTTTCTTTCTTTCTTTCTTTCTTTCTTTCTTTCTTTCTTTCTTTCTTTCTTTCTTTCTTTCTTTCTTTCTTTCTTTCTTTCTTTCTTTTCCTCCCTCCCTCCCTTCCCCTTTTCCCCCTTCCCCCTTCTTTCTCTCAGTCTCTCCCCCCCTTCATCTGTTCATTCATTCAGTTTTATCATAGATTCACCATTTTCCTGCAGATTTTGATGCAGTCAGGTAGATTTCTTATATGAAAATACAAAACTGTCTCAACGACTTCACACAGAGCTGCAGCATTTTGCAAAGCCCTGTGTGAGACCTGGTCTCATTACCCAGAACTCAAACAGCTTAAAAGAAAGTCACAGAGGTTTCAGACTCCAGGTTGATAGCACACTGCTGAAAGTGAACTTCAGACATTTTGCTGGCAAATGGTCCCAGGCCAGCAGCTCAACATGCATATTGACTAGAGAACTGTACATGTTGCTGTTCTAAAGCCAGCTGAGGAAGGTGGATATTACTTCTACCTTAGGCAACCAGGGTGAACAGTCTAATTCAATATTCTCCCAGAGTATTTTAATATTAAAGTTTTTCTACAGCCAATAAAGTCAGACTTGTGGGTCACTCTTTCAAGCTGTTTCCTCTCTCATTCCACCCATTTCAAGTTCTTGAATCAGAAGTGCTGCTGGCCAYAGGTAAAATGCCAGAATTGTCATATCCTCACAAGCATCCAGAAGTCACAGCCTGAGCAAAAACCAGGGAAGCTGATATTTCCCCCATGGCTGAGCATCAGTGTAAGACACTTAAGAAAAGCTTACGTGAGAATAAATACAAATGTCAAAATCTGAAGCTTCAAAGAGGCAGGAAAGAGATGCAGGAAAAAGAAACATAGTGTCCTTTTCTTGTTCTTTAGGCAATAATCTCTACCTTGTTCATTATAAATCATTCCTGCTTCGGTGAATGAGTGGCTGTTCTCCCTTGCATGCACACTTTAGTTCTGAGCTGCTGCTACTTCCCAGGAATATTGCAAAGGATGAAAGTTTTGTGTAGCCTTTACACCAACTAGACAATGAAAACTTAGAAACCCCTCAGAAACCAAAACTATCACYCTTCAAACACTGATAACTGCTTGCTATTTAATTATTTTTAGAAGAAAAATCAATATTTATTAAAATAAAAGGGATAGAAGAATGATCCCAAATCAGATGCTGTAATTCTCACCTGATTTTGATGGGTTTATTTGAATACATAAATAAAATAGAACTTGCTGAGAAGTGCTTGTAAAATTGTATTTGTGTTTTTTTTCAGATGTTATTGAAAAGAAGAGGGAGAAACTTTAACTCATCAAATACATCACTGAATAGACAGCCCTTTAATGTGTTGCCTAATAATAAACTGAGAAATAAAAGTAGTATAACCAACTAAATCAATTAGTGTTATTGTGGGGAAAATAAACAAGAGGAAGTTTTTTAAGAAAACAGATAGAAATCAATATTTTGGTGTGTTGTGAGAATTATTAAATCTCTTTTTTCTTCCATAATGGAATTCACTTACTTACAAGTTTTCAGGAACTCATTGGCTTCAATTATTCTTTTGAAATCTAAGAAAGACAAACCATAGACATAAAAAGCTTCTGGTGTTTTGCATATTCATAATACCTTAGTGATTCACCAGGAATGGCAGTACTGCTCTCTGAATGCTAATGGGGAGCCAGCAGATAAGTTGAAGGGCAAAGCAACATAGAAATAAACCAAATTTTTCTGCTTTAATTCACCACTTCTTTGTGAAAACATCTTGGATTTTTCTTTTTCCACTGTTACCAYTTCCTCTTTTATCATTTAAAAAAATCTAATGACTAAATTTAAAACATATTTATGATAACATGCCTAATTTCGTAGGGTTTTTATGGTCAGTACAAAAGATGTCACTTTTAGAGAGAATATAGAAGTTCTTCAATGATTGCAGAGTGATGCTTATAGCTTAAGGGTTACTAGGTATGCATAATAGCATGATACAACATCCCTTTTTACTCATTCTAGCAAAGAATGCCTGCTCACAGCAGGAAATCCTAATCATTGTTTATCAGAATAGCAGGTAGTTCTGTTTTCAAAATGTTACCTTCAAAGGACATGTATCTAAAACTTTTCTCAGAATCTATTTCTATTCTACCCTAAAATTAATTAGCCTTTTAGTTTCACTGAATATATTTCAGAATTTAACATGAAAAAGATGAAAAATTTACTTGATCTCTAATAGAACAACATTTTTACACACAGATGAAAAAGAAAGACAACACCTCAAAACAACTCTTTAAAAATTTTGAAATGTATTTTTCTTTATGTCTGACTGCAGCTGTCATTTCAGTGATGCTTGGGAGGGACACATGTAAATTCAGGGTCATACTGTTYTCAATTCATTCCCTCCTATAACTTTGCAAATTAGTGAGGCTTATTTAGAAGAATTCTCTGGAAGGGCATTGAGTATCTCAGAAGAATACATATGATGAGTCATGTCAACACTATGCTAGGCACCAATAGTGCTATTTTAACAMAGGAAGGTGCTATCTCAGCCCCTATATAAACATGAGGACCCCAAMCAGCACCTGTATTAAATAGAAAATACATTTAATATACAACTCAGGCTGCAAAGCTGTTGACTGAAGAGGATTGTGTTGATGAGCAGGCACTAAGAGCTGTTTAGTTTAATGGAAAAGAGTTTCAATGAGGGTGTAAGGTCTCRTTTGCCAGCTGTGGAGCACAACTCTCTTCCAAACACACMRAAGAGTCCYGTAGGTTTTATGGCCAAGTCTGWGCAASTTCAAATTCCTCACATTCTCCATTMCAGAGGAAATCACAAAATTTAATAACCAGCASTTGCACTACAGAAAATTGTGGAATGCTTTACCCAAGATTGTTACTAAAGTGATTAATATGATTCTTTGAGGTGCTGAGAATCTCCCTGGAAATTTAATCAAAAGCAGAACTAAATTAATCTTTTCTCATGCTTTGTGACCCAAGGCTCAGTCATCTCAAGCTGTTCCTGCTGCTCATCTTAGAGCTACTCAGAAATGGATTGGTCTATACATTGAGTTATGCTTCTTTCTTGGACTTAGAAGAAATCTTGTTCATCCTTTCAAAGTATCTGCTTAAAAGTTGTGACATGATCAGAACAGTTTATATGAGTAAGGTTTTATATCTGTAAGAAGTTAAGAAGAGCCCCAACACGCTGGATCAGCAGAGCCCTGTATTCCCAATGCTTCTGGCAATGGCAGAAGGAGAAGAAGGGTGGGAAGAGCACACCCTGCTTGTACTGATTGCATCTACATTCCATTTCTCATTGCAATCCCCAGCATCAAGAGTAATTTTAGGGGTTTTWAATAGTAGATCCCTGCCTAGTCCTTTTGCTGTCTGTTTATTGCTGTGTCTTTCAATGAGTTTATCTAATCCCCTTTGCAACTAGTGATGTTTGCCTTTGCAGCAGCCTACAGCACCAAATAACAGAGGTTCATTACGTGCTGTGAAATGTTATCTTCTCCATATCTGAACCTGACTTTTGGCCAGTTTCAGCAGATGCCTTCAGTCCAAGTATTGTGAGAGTTGGTGAATAAATAATCCAGCACAAGCTTGTAAACATCCACAATATTGCTTCTCAGTTTTGCCCTATATAAACTGAACACCCTGAGAGTCCCTTTGTAAGTCACTGTGTCACCTTGTGAGGCACTTGCTTCATCTGTGAGACATTTTAGTCACATTTCTTGCACTTTATTCATTTCAGATTTAGGTACTACTTCACTGCAAGCAATAGTGTTATCACAGCATAATTTTTGGTAAACTTAGACATTTCCTGGAAATCCCCCGTTATATTTTGAGATTTGTTAACTTTATGCATTTGCGAACAACAAAGTAGATTTACTGGTTTTGCTACTCAAAGAGTTCTTATTTCAGCTTTCTGTTGGAGAAATGTCAGCTTAGGACAAATCAAATTTGTCTGTGACAGTACATTACAACTCTGCCAGCCATGAAAGTGAACTTACTCCCCAGCCTTTCTCATGCACTAAGGAGGTACAAGCCACTCTGTGTGGGATTCACTGCAGCTAACTTTAGACATCTATAGTTTAGTCGTCTACATCTGAATTAGTCACTTTGGGATCTCTTTATAGCTATCAGAGTGAAAAGGCCCTTTAGAGTATGATTCATCTGACCTATTTAGATATCTGCTTAAGAATAAGATGAATCATGTCCTTGTAACTTTTTCCCCTCCCTTGACTGCACAGGGAATTAAAATATTGACTCCTGCAAATGGAGTTGCATTGCATRTATTCCTCTCTATGTTATTTTGACAYCATTTTTCTAACAAWAAGTTAGCCTGGGTATCACAGCATGACTCAATTGTTTTAGCAAATTTTCATCTGAGTTCCTGCTGAACCATGACTGCTCCTGCAGCTGCTGTGGCAGGTAGGATGCMTTCAGGGATCTTCACATCTTTCTTAAATGGTGGGTCTCAGAACTGCACAATATTCAAGGTGAGGCAGCACAAACACTGARCAGAGCAGGATAATCACCTCTTTGATTTGCTGTTTGATGCATTCCTCTTTCAACCTACTACTAAAGGCAAGGGTAACTCAGGTTCTTGTTAATAGATGCCTTGGGGAGGATTAGAGTGAAATTACACTGAATGATCAGAGTTTATATATATATATATAGTTATAGTTATAGTTATAGTTATAGTTATATAGTTATAGTTATATAGTTATATATAGTTATATATAGTTATATATAGTTATATATAGTTATATATAGTTTTATATATATAGTTATATGTAGTTATATAGTTTTATATAGTTATATATACTTATATAGTTAGGGTTTATTTTAGAACAATTTGGTTGCAATAGAAAGGAGATATGTAGTCATTTTGGTTATTATTATCTATAGTAATACAGCAATAAAAAAAGTATAAAGATATCACTTAAGAAAATAAATAAAGAAAAAAAACCCAGGAAATTGTAAGAGTTGATACTGGAGATGAAACTTATCCACAATTAGTTAGGTTTGATGTTGCATTTTCAATGTCTGTTGGTTGAAGTGATGACAAGGGGAAGCCCACAAAAGACAGATTTCAATGGGTTATTAAATGTTCAGGCTTAGGTGAGAACACCCAGGCACCTTTATGAACTAGAAGCAGAAATAAAAGTTGGGGTGTTTTTTCTTTCAGATGGAGGATCAGATAATATCTGTGATGAGTTTCAGTGAGTTTTAAAAAGGATCTTCAGAGCTAGTGGTGGCACTGTAATGGGTTAGTGCTGGTGTCTACAAAATGTTGTAGTGCAGTATAATTCTTGTCTAATGTTTTTTCTGAACACTGTATTTTCTCTTCACTCTTGCTATTTAGTCTTAACCTGTAAAGTACATTTTATTCTGTTCCTGTACTGCAGGACAGGTCTTGAAAAATCATTTTATCATGGTATCTCCTTCTTACACATTTTAGACTCTTGACTMTGGCAAGACAGTCTAAGCACAGCCCATCCTTAACACACTTCAATATGCTATGCCCTTGTTTGTCAAATTCTATTCTWTGTTAAATGTTGCATCCCAATTTCTTGATTATTTTCAGGATCTGTTTTTTTCATTATGTCATCCATGATGGATCTCTTAGGTCCAAACCCTGAAGATCAACCTGAAGACTGGTTATTTCCCTTCCTGTAATATGTATTTTCTTAAAAACAGAGTTCCATTTTTTTTTTCTTTGAGTGCTGCAATTCTGTACAGGGAATTTCATAGCTAGCTTTCTCTGCCACACCCAACTGAACACTATTTAAAAAACATCAAGGGCTTTGGAGCCGGCTATTATCAGGACTGAAGCTTACTTCTGACTGCTTTCTCCTTTACTTTAATTCATTTCTTTCAGTTACTGCTTAAAGAACTGTTTAAATCTTCCTTGTCTTCACATTTCCAGAATTATAGTGCTGGTGAAACTTGCATTCTTCTTTTCAGAATATCTTAGAAGTTTGCTTTATTTCTCATTACCATTGTTAAGAAATTAGTCAGAAGTGTCATTCCCATATTTCCTTTTTGGCTCCCATTTTTAGGATAACCTTTGGTTTAGCAATGTGACCCATGGACTCCATGGTTGATTATTATCCCTTTGTGTTACCTTTAACAATCAGTTACATGCCCTCTGTTTTCTTGGCTGCTTCATGCCTTTTCTATTTCTTGCCTTTTCAGGTACAAAGCCTGCAGAATTTGGTCCTAAATCAATATTGAGGATCCCTCTCCCATTCTCTCCCATTAAAATCAWKATTCTGAATGAGTCTCTATTTATTRACTAGTGTTCTAATTAACTTTTTCCTGTGTTCTCTCTTGTTTAAGATTTTCTCCTTTTATTCATTCCTGCTGTATCTCTAAAAGTTTATTTTCTGTTATTTAGAGACTTAGTATTTTCTAATTTGTCCATGAACTAAAAGATCATTCAAYACTTTCAGATTTACCATAAAATGAGACATCTTTTAAGTTTATGTATATAGCACCTASCACAAAGATTTCCTGCTACAGGAAAAAATTTCTTAAATGCAAAAGAACTAAAATTTTRTTTTTAATATAAATATTATTTATTTAACATTAGAAATATAATTTAAATAACAATAATTTTATATTTAAAACAGTTAAATACACATTACTTTAATATTTCATTGTCTGTAACTAACATTAATAATATGGTATTACAACTGTTACAGTCTTTTCTGTAATACATTGTCCCCTATTTATTATTTGGATAATCAGCTCAGGAATTAGAACAAAAGACTAATGGTGTTCAGACAGGTTTATGAACTGTGGAACTAGACTCTTTTCCCCACCTTCAAGGAAGCTTTTTCAGTWATTAAGTAGAATTAATGGMTRTTAATTTGTTCMCATTCCCTATGGAATGCCTGTACAAATTAAGAGTAAACAAAGAAGRAAACTGCTCCTCATCAAAAATATTAAATGTTTCAAACATGTTAACATACCCATATACAAGAATCTGAGAGTTCTAAATTGTAAAATATTGTTTCTCAATAAATGATATTTCACTGAACAGTAATTGCTGGGCATGTTCAAATCCTGCTAACATTTCTTCTTTATCTTTTATCATGATTCAATGAAAAATGACAATTATCTCTGTGATTTCTTCAGAAATTTCTGCAAGTKTAGACTTATGCCAGTATTTATAGTTTTGCATTCTAATATAGATGGATTTAAGGTAATGTAATGAAACACAATGGGGTCAAGCAGAAAGTAACATTTTTAGTGAAATAGCATGATAATATTTAACTTGGATTACATTGAAGTGTCATATCTTGCACCCAAAAATGGCCTCCTTCAATACTTTTACCAGATTTTGAAGGACTACACACTGTTTTATTTAGCATCSCATCTTTGCCAGTAAGACAGGGCACCCAGTTATAAATAAATAGAATTAATTTGTGTGAGGAACATGTCACCGCCAGCTGGAAGATATCAGGGAAGTATGAGCTGAACAGCAGCYCTGCTCACTTCACCAGGCTGTCCAGCATTTCAGCAACTTTCAGGGTTTGAAATCTGCTAGCAGTCAAGGAAATCTCAGCAAATATAATACCAGATCTACCAACATTGTGCTCTCTGTGCTGCTTTCTTCCTGTGAGCTTGTTGGAAACCCATTTTGCTAAACCTAGATTCAGYTGGGCTGAATTCAGTTTTAATTTGAAGAAAGACCACCTCAATAGTAAATTCACTTATAAAGATAACATGACAATATGCTAGGAATTTGGCTTGGAGGTTGGTTACCTATACAGACTCCCTGGTTTGATGAATGACCCTTCTTCCACAAGGCTGTGACTGTACAATTTTCCCCAATTATTCAGAGGAATTAAGRATTCCTCTGAAACATGGGGCATGGTGAGATTATATTTGGGTAAAACCTACTTCTGTGCTTGTACCAGCAAATTCAGAATACTTTTACAATCTTTGTTAAAGAGACAGTTACAAACATRTTTCCACATATGTGCAGTCAAAACAATTGAGAAGCAATATGAGGAAATTTCCATCTGTCTTGTTGCAYTATTCCAAGGATGCACCCTGCCACCAATGTGCAGTTTCCTTAGCCAGCTGAAAAAGAATCCCAATAAGACATCTCTGCTGCCTTCATACAAGTAACTAGCATTACAATATGTAACTTTGTCAGTCAAAAGGTATTGTCCATATTTAGTGGAAATGAACTTATTCCTTCATGAGGTGTTCAGCGTGTTGGGCCATGCAGCATCCTGTGAGAGCCTCCCCATGTGAGATCTGTGAAAGTTCAGTGAGCTACTTTGAAATCTCATCACTTTGTCCTGTTCAAATACACGTTAGATATTACTGCAGAGAAATTTAATTTACTGACATTGTCTGTTTAATTCTCCTGTGTGTTGTCCTGCATGTCAGTGGTGCTCTCTGATGATCATATCGATTTGACTTTCAGGTTTGGTGAAACAGCTAGCTGAAAAAAGCCCTTTTTTGGTTTCCAGCCATTAACAGTTGAAAGTGCTGCCATGGTTCCCTTAAACAGTAGCTGRTGTTCTGGGCTTTATCTTCAGACTATTTTTTCCCCCTTTATTTTCACTGTAACCATGCTAAAACACTTAACATCACAAAAAGAAAACATGCAATATAGGACAAGTACAACATCTACTATCAAGAAACAGTCACTACCACCTGTGGCARCTTGGAACACAGAATCATTATAGTTAGAAAATATCTCTACATCACCTAGTTCAACCATTAACCTAACATTAACAGGTCCACCACTGAACTATGTCTCTAAGCACCGCATCTAGAGGATTTTGAACACTTCCAAGGATGACGATTCCACCATTTCCCTGGGCAGCCTGTTCCATTCCTGACCATCCTTTCAGAGAATAATTTTTTTTCTTAGATTCAATCTGAACCTCTCCTGGCACAACTTGAACTGTTTTGTCTTGCCCTATCCCATGTTACTGTCACCCTGTCATAGAAGGGGATCAAATTGGTCAAGCAGGACCTGCCTTTCACAARCCCATGCTGGCTGGGCTGGTGCATGTCTGGCACAAGCAATTARGAAGGTTCCTTGAATGTGTCAACAACTTTCTTACAAGTGATTGAGGAGCCAACAAGAGGTGCAATTCTGRACCTCATGCTCACCATCAGGAAAGAGCTGAGGGAATGTACTGCTCCAAGAAGAAAAGCCCTAAAACTTTCTGTCACAACCGAAATCTTCCGAAGCGCCTTTCCCTATTCTCCCACATCCAAGGCAGCAGTGGCTGCAGTGACTGTGAGATGGTGGAGCTGGAGTTCCTCAGGGCAGTGAGGAGGTCCCACAATAAGCTCATTACCCTGGAATTCAGGAAAGCAGCCTTTGGCCTCTTCAAGGACCTGCTTGGTAGAGTCCCATGGGACAGAGCCCTGGGAGACAGAGGGGCTGGCTGAGTTTCAAGGATCATCTCCTCCAAGCTCAGGAGAAATGCATACCAATAAAAAGGAAATTGGGAAAAAATGCCAGGAAGCCTCCATGGATGGATAAAGAGCTGCTGTGCAAACTCAGAGTGAAARGAGAAGCTTACAGGAAGTGGACATAAAATCCTATCTGGGAGTAAGGCCTGTTGGGATTTTCATCTMCTAGCTCACTGTGGCAGGATACTTCTGTTTGAATTACGTCTTCCAGGCTAATAAATTTTGATTGCTCTGCATTGTTAGCCATCTGCTCCCATCCCTTGGGATCCCAGTTCAAGATAGAAGTCAAAAGACAACAAACTGAACCCCCAGCAGACATGGGGCATCAGAGTTTGTACASAAAATTAACAAGCAAAGGAGCCAGTGAAAAGTSTTTGATTAAGAYRTGCAGTAGATGTGCACTGGCTTTTCACTAGGTCGGCTGGTTCATTAGAAGTAACATAGTAGCTATAATTAAAGTTTTCCAGCTCTTCTTATTATGATACACTGTTTTCAGATTTTTATTTATTTACCAAATTTTGAACAGTGGAAAAAAAGGCAAGGAATSAACCTTAAAACTCAGAAGACAGAAGCATATGGTAAGCTGAGCCATATGAGGAAACTCCCATATATAATGCCAGCAGTATTGAAGATCTATATTCTTCTGCTTCCAGCAAATAAAYCAGTCTAAGCGACAAAATAAAGACATAAATAAACATCACCTGTGACCAGCCAACTGGATTTAACTTCATTCCCCATCCCTCTCTAGGCCCAGCCATTCAGGCAGTTTTTTACCCTGCTAATAGTGCACCTGTTCAAGCTGTGAACAGTCACTTTCTCCAGAAGAGTGCAGTGGGAAATGGCTTTACTGAAATCCATGTAGACTTCATCCACAGCCTTTCCTCATCCACTAAAAGGTTCACTTTGGCATAAAAGGAGATCAGRTTGGTSAAGCAGGACCTGCCTTTTGTAAACACATCCTGACTGTGYCTGCTCCCCTTGTTATCCTGTATGTGCTATATGGTAATTTAAAATTTTTTATCCATTAAATGAGGTATAACCCTTTGGAAAGCAGGATATTTCATGGTGTACCTGTTATGTATTTGCTCATAAATGAGAGAGCTGTAGGAATTTAGTTTGTCAGACCTTTTTCATGACTCACAAAGAATCCCCAGGAGACACTACCTTTTATAAAGAGCACTTATTACAGTTTTAGCATACTCTCTAGTTTAAAGGAAGTAAGATAATTGCAAAGACATTAAAAGATCATTGTATAGGCTTTATTGCTTAGTTATCTAATGTATTCCTTAACCGTTTTTTCTCACATTATTCTGCCTAAAATGAAAGTTATAAATAAGGGGCCATGTTTTCATCTGAAATGGCACTATTTTTGTGTGTGTGTATAACACCTGATTAGGTGAGCCTAAAACCAKATAGTATACTGTTTGCTAAATAAAYTTATGCAAAAAAATAAGAGCAATAATGAACTATCATCTTTTTATCATCATGTTCAAGAACAAGTCTCTGAAACTGTATTTTGGTGGCGCTTTTTCTCTCATTGCCTAGAAAAGCTATGCCACACTGCAGGGTAGTAGAAGTTAGTAGTTAAGTGATATCTGGAATTTGGGAAAGCTGCCTTCTTGGTACTTATTTGATGACTTAGMTCAAGGAGAAATTTATATGGAATAAGTAAAAATAAATCCTTAATAAAGGAGAAAAAATAATAAATAATTTTAAAAGGCAAAAAAGCAAAAGAGTTTGACAAATTGAACTTGTCACTTATTCTTTGAATGTGGATTTTCATGTCCCACTGAATTATTCATCCTCTCCCCTTACCTCCCCCCACCCCAAAAACAAAAAAGCGTTTAAGACATTTGGATATTTCTACAGAGCCTTAGAAGACTGGGCACTGCACTAGGCTCCTATCTCAGCAACAATGATTTTGAATGAAATATTAGGTACAAAAGCATGCAAATGTACTATAGAATAGTAGTGTGAATTTTTGTACCTCTGCAAGAAAATCATTCCACAGAGGGTTTAAGAAAGGGTATGTTAGAAAGATTCAGGTTTATCAGCAAAAATGAGCTACACTTCAAACTGTGGACTTCAGTTGAATTAAAAATTAAAAAAAAAAAAAAAGACATTTTATTCAAAACTAGGAAAATGTGGGAAATGGTGGCCCAAAGACAGATAGACCTTCTTTATACTCTACTGCTGAAGAGGAAGGGCTGGTTCCAGAACAGATGGTTACATCAACCTCATCCTATGGAGAGATGAGTGCCCTCATGTCCATTTAAAAAGCAGTTCAGGCAATCAGACCTCTGCTGGAGTCAGACCCCAAATGACTGTTTCCATTTGGTGTTTCAGATAAAAAAATTAGATGGGGTCATGAGCATATTCCCTTCTTGCAGCAACCTGTGGAGCTGAAACAGCAGTCGATGGCTGTTCAGAAGAACAGAAATTGCATCTTCTTTTTTTTCTCACTCTTCTCAGGACATGCCATAAAAAGAAACAGCCACAGTGACTTCATAAAATCTCAGAGGAAAGTTTGTTGTTGTCATTTACTTTCTCATGAAAATCTTCACATATATTGTTAGTAGATGACAGCAGAAAAGCTCARGACAGAATGACTGATACATAGCTGCTATAAAAGCTCTGTCTGTGTCAGCAAGAATGYTTCATGACACTTGGAGAAGTGGAATTTTTTTGCACATTTTTTGTGGATACTACCATAAAATAATCTGATTTTAAARAATTTGGGAATTTTTCATAATATATTATACTCCTGTTATTCAAGTGACAGTAGAGAGAGTGGCTGCACTGTAATGAAAAGAACATGGTATATTTTTAATGKTTTTTTMTACTGATATTTTGTTACATATATTATTGATTCTCTAGYTTTCTAAAATGGCTCCTTTGTTTGAGAAATATGTAATGCTTATCTTTCCTATTCAAGTCCTGTGTCACATTATATGATTTTCTGATATTTTTGTTTTGCTTACATATGGCTTTGAGATCCAGACTGCTGTTTGCTTCTCTGATGTCTGGATAAYATATATTATAAATACTTGAAAGATCTATGCCATTTKCATTTTAGTTTGATATTTTATATTCATATTTACTTAACTAAAGATCCTATTAATATTTAAAATCTTGAAGATTCAGACAAGTGGAACTGTTTCACAATACCCTCRGATTTAACTTGAATCTTTTCAGTGAAGAACTCAGCCATCTTTTTATATTATTTGCCCATGTTCAGAGAGTTTGTGTCAAAATTTACCTATCTACTGATATAAGTCCATCTATTCAGACATGATGCTCTTAAATAACAGTAAATGCAGGTCCTGGAATTGTTTGTATATTGGCCTAATCGGATCAGTAAATTGTGTAATATCTGTATACTTACCACCTCATATCTTTCAAAACAAGAAATGCAAGGCATCCAGGTTTAGATGATTTGCTAAAGGATTTAAGAGAATGTTTATAGGAGCATGCTGAGCAATCATTATCTGGTGGTAAATGTTTTTGCTCCATCACAACTTGCTCAAAATCAACAGACAAACCCAGAGAGAGAATTTGAGGAGCTTGGAAAAAAATCTTGAGTAGCATGATTTCATGGAATCATACAATGTTTAGTGTTGGGAGAGACCTCTAGAAGACTGTTTAGACCAACCACACCTATCACAGTCAAAGACAGCTTTCCCTAGATCAGGTTTCTCAAAGCTTTGTCGAGTCTGGCTTTGAACACTACCAGGATTGAAGGGGCCATCTTAAATCCAGTCTCTCATSCAGCAGCTCCCCCAAATCATTCTTGGCAGGGCTGTTCTCCATCTGTTCATCTCCCAGTGCATCCTTATCCACTAAAAACTGGTTTTCTGTTTAATGACTCTCTAGCATATCAGCATAGATTTCTGTCCATGCTGAAAAAAGTGAAAGTGTGTGTACAAYAAAAATACTTCATACCTGGAACTTATATGGGAGAAGTTGTGTCATTTTTGACTGAAACTGCAGTTATATTGCCTACATCCATAAGTTTTTGGAAGACCACTGCCTTTCAGAAAAATTATTTAACATGTTCAAAAAAATAAGTAAAATCCATCAAGAGTTGCTGAATGACTTAAATATTGAGAGTTTCATTTTTTTCAAGGCACGTTGGGAGACTTCCAGTGATAGACTCAGAGTCATAACCCAATATTTTATACAGGAGTTAAACTTTACTGAGAATGAACTCAACTTCTATATTTCTTGCACAGAGTTATTTTTCAGTTATGAAAGAAGAAATCCTGCCATTTCCTGTTGTTTGGTTTTGGTTTCTTTCTATTAATGCTTTTAAACAGCTGTATTGCCAAAACAATTACAAGCAGACAGTTGAAGTTTGACCTTCATTGAGAAGTACCTTTGCTCCTGTGAAAATCGATTTTGCTTTGATAATGGGATTCTACAAATTTCAGTTCTGAAGAGTGAGCAGTTATTTGTGTACAGCCTTTATACTTTTTGTCTGACATTTGTAGTTAAGCAAATTAAAAACAATTATGGCACAAAGCTTTCTGAGCTAAAACAGTGATGCATTTTCATGTAGCTTCTCTGTTTCAGCCTGTGGTTTCATTGACAGTTTTTTTCTTACAATTCTAGTATCAGATAGTTCTTTCTGGTTCTTTATAGCACAAATATAAAATGAGCATGTCAGTTCCTCTCACCTTTGATGTTCAGATTTCTCGTCATGCAAGAAAGGTAGAATTTTAGATCTGAAATGTACCACACGAAGTTTCATACAGGTTTTGAGTTTCAAAGAGATTTTCARAGATTGTTGCAAGGCTATTCATATATAACCATCACTTACACAGGAGTTCAGCAGAAATCTACAATAAAAATGTTTTATCCTATAAATTACATAATTTTCTAAAAATTATTTTATTTATCTTCTAATAAATTCAACTCCTTATCTGCTCCATAAGTAACATCATAAATACCTCTGTGAAAAAGGAAAAATGCCTTCTGATCTTCTGTTCTTTCATACGTGTGTAATTGTCATAATAACTAGTATGCTAATGAGTGCAAAAGAGAATATAAATCTATCTGGGTCTGAAGTCATAGTGTTATTTTCACTCGTAAATTTGATATTGAACATTGATAGAGAGAATGTGTTWATAGAAACAAATACTATATATAAATATTAATGAGGAATATTTCACCATRAACAGCAGAAAAACAAAATTCACCCTTCCTGCCTTTCACCCTGACACTAAGAAATGAGAACTGTAATATTGAAATATGCTGTCAGAAAGACTAACATGTCTTTTATGTTACTTAAAACATTAAAAAAATACCATAAAAAAAACCCCCACAAATATCTGAACATTATGTTTCAATGAGCTTCACTAAATCATTTTAGYGAAGACTTTRCCTCTTTGTTGAGGCTCCAGTTATTCAAAGAATCATRGAACAACTGAGRYTGGAAAAAACCTTTAAGATAATGTAGTGCAACTGTTAATCCAGCACCACCCTGTTCACTACCAAACCAAATCCCCAAGTTTCATGTCCACTCATCTTTTGAATGCTTCATGGAATGGTGAATCTGCCACTTCCCTGGGCAGCCTTTTTCACTRTCTGGCCATCCTTTCAGTGAAGAAGTGTTTCCTAGGATCCAATCTGAGCCTCCCCTGTCACTTGTTTCCTGGGAGAAGAGATGATCCCACCTGGCCACATCCTCCTTCAGGTAATTTTAGAGCATGAGCAGATCGCATCATCCTTTTCTCTGGGTTAAACAATCCCAGCGCCATCAGCTGCTCCTCCTAGGGCTTCTGCTCTAGACTTCTGCAGCTCCTTCTCCTCCTCTGGGCTTACTCCAGCCCCTCAATGCCTTTGTTGTAGTGAAGGACCCWAAAATGGACTCAGTACTTGAGGTGTGGCCTCACCAGTGCTGAGTACAAGAGATCAAGTTTTGATTTTCAACTACAAAGATGAGTTTTGATTTTCTGAGTAAGTATCTATTCCAATTTACTAGAAATAAGTTAGGTCAAGATCCTAAGACCTAAACATGGKGGGTTTGATCATCAGTGATTTGGACTAGATTGAAACAGATAATCATGCAAGACAAACATACAGCAAAAGCTTGATAATTTCAGTGTGTGCAAGCTGTACTTATACTTTTGGTTTCCACATTTTGATGCTCTTAACTAGCCTAATGTATTTTCCAAAAGCAACTTCCTCAGAATCTGATRTGGATGTTTATTTAAACAACTGATAATCTATTTTGCTCAACACAARAACAGACACAGCAGCCTCCAAAAGAAGTTGATTCATTTTTAATAACATATCAAGATCAAGCAAAATGCAGTAATAATGCCTGCATATGACTAATACTCGTCTAAGAGATGCTATTGCAGGAAGTTATTCTAAAATACTCTGAATAGCACCACTGACACTACTGCTCAGCACTGAGAGCTCAATCAGCTGATGATGGAATAGTAATTCCTTTGATSTGATTAGCACTTAGAGATAGATCTTCCCACTCATGTTTACAAGTAACTCCCTTCTTTTTCAATGATGGGGAAATAAGCCATTAAAAAGTCAAACAGCTGGCTGAAGAACATAGTGGAAATGCTGCTGGGAGAGGAATGGGATCATGAACTGTAGCAATTAATTATGTCCTATTGGACACACTTTTTTTACAAAAAGCCTTGAATAACTGTCCAAATATGCACAGTTTAATATTATATAAACTTCCCAGAGCTATTTACTCCATATGTAGAGAAAAATTCTTTATGTCTTAATCAATGAACCCACTGAGAGAACATGAAAAATTGTTAATTGACTTCCCATGTTAGATAACAATGTTTTGAAGGTACATAAAACACAGATTTATCTTTTTTAAAAGTTTATAGACTAGGATGAATTTAGGACAATCAGTTCTAAACAGCAGCTGAGATATTCCCAAAAGCAAAAATGTTCTCCCATATTCAAGGCATCATGTCCTATTATCTTCAAACTTGGAAATAATGTTTCCTGAGGACAGAAACCATGTGTAATCATTAGAAAATAAAAACGCAATGTGAGTGRAAAAAGAAAAAATATTATTTGTTGAGTTTCTGCTACAACCTTTTGCAGAATTAGGGCTTCAGGGGCTACAATTCTTTATAGGGGCATCTTTTTGACAAGGAAAGCCATTATTGAAAGTTTAAATTAAAAAAAAAATAACTAAAAGATGAAAAAAAATTGGAAAAAAGGCTACATCCAAAAAAAACAACAAAATACCAGATCAGGTATTTCATACTTCATAAGTCTTGTACAGATTTCTCCTCTTAGTTTGGCAAGGCATTTATCTGTCTAAAAATCAATTTGCAAGCACCAAAACAGCTCCAATGGGATTTTCCTGTGACTTATCTTTCTGATTTGGAATCCAGCAAACTTTCAATTGGAAAGYTCCCTTTGAGGCATCTCACTGTGCAACACTAGAGCTGCTTGCTCAAGCAACCCTGGCAGGTTTCTCTTAGAACAATGCAAATTCCCACTGCAAATTTCTTGTTTAATTGGTGCAAAGGAAAAGGACACAGGGGATGTCCTGGGATTTCCTTGCAGTCCTTATGGAAGGCTGGGTCATATCACCCAAGATTTACTTACCTCAAAAAAACCTTCATAGTGTCAAGAATACAAAATTCCATTGAGAAGTGCAGACTTGTCAACACATATTCCTGTGGAGGGATGTCGTAGTAAATCATTGTGATAAGGCCAGGAAACCTAACATTTTGTGATTTACAATAAATTATCGCTGTTGTTCACTAAACCTTGGAGCATCTCCAAAAAAAATGGATTTTCACCATTCTGACATTCAAACATCACAGTCCTGGAAACTCTCTGAATTATTTTAGAGATGCAGACTTACCTGAGAATAGCAGATGCACTCTGAGCAGCTTTTTAACAGCAGCACAGACTTTGGGATTGTTTCAAAACTAATTTCAGAAAATCCATATGWTTGTCACTGTACTGATAATTTGTGTCCCATCATTGCTTTTTCAACCGTCTCATTCTTCTTGGAGATCTCTGTATCCCAGTCAAATATACGGTATCCAGTCACACTAAGTACTTTCCTTTGTGGTTTCTGCAGGATGAATGACTTATCTGTCCTTTTACTCTATTATAATGCAATATTTTTCTCTCTTAATATGACTTTGTGATTTTTTCCACATTTTCATCCATGTAATGGACAGTTACAGTTTGTCCAAGACACATACTTTTTTTCCAACAAATCCTTTTAAACATTTCTAGTCTTTAAAGCTATGCCAGCATTTTGTCTCTMTTTYTCTCTCCCTCTCTCTRTTTTATTTAAGCATCCACATTTTTAATAAGCTTTTCTGCAGACTTAACTACCTCTTCCCCCAGGAAATAATTCCTGTTCTTATGCCCCAATGATTTATTACTGTTTCCGTGGAATAATCTTGTAGACATTTATTCATGGCCAGCAAGTCAGTAATGTGYTTTTAACTGCTCCATCCACCCCCATATCAGTGCAGAATATTATTAACACCTGCATTTCTAGTTGTGTACATATTTCTTCCACATCAGTTCCACTGCATTGCTCCCTTAGGATCAGACTAATAAAGGTAGGGTAATGTTTACAAATTCTAAGAAGCTTTTCTCATATGAGTTTCCTAGTGATAAGCTAAATAATAAATGAGCATGACCTTTATGAATTTGAGTTGGCTGCATTTCCTGAAGAACTCCTATGCTCTTCATTGKGTCCTGATTCTTCATGTTACTCCAATCTGAGCTCCAGCAAATAAAGCAAAGTCATGTGAACTACAAGAGCAGCACCAGATATTGCCTTTTTTTACAAATGCCAGGTCAGTGAAGATGAGTGGGGTTAATGCCTACAACTACAGATTTGAATGAGGCCTTTTAAATAGGTTTGACTCTGCAATGAACAGCTTGGTGGAATTATTTTTTTTTCCTTTGGAAGAAATTTTGAGGCAAATGAGAAGGGAGGCTTAAAATTTGTCTAGAAAATTTTTCACTCTAGAGAATTCATAAAAAACTGACTAAAACCATTGCCTCAGTTGCAATYTTTTGCTACAAGACCAGCTCACAGTCCCTTATTCCCCACAAAGTTTTCCACGTGTGTGGTGAATTAATAAATGTAATCCAACCATACATACAATTCTATATCTATCTTGCTAAAAACTATAAACTGTTTTTAACCCACATCTATGTATAAAGATAGCTTCTACTTATATAATTTCTGTCTATCATATGTTTCATCTTGGCAGTCCTGTTATTTAATTTTAGTGTGTAGTTTCATAGTTACTGACAAAAAAAATGGTACATACACCTCTTTTTGACTATTTGTTTTCCAAACATATATATATATAKATATCAGAAAACYAAGAAATGTAATAATAATTTGCCTTGCCTATATGATATTTCTGACAGATGAGAACTTGGCTAGCTGCAGCTCAGATACAGTACATATAGTACTATCACATTAGTAGAAGCCAGCATTTTGTGAAGACTGGTGCACCTCTCAGGGAAGTGRCAAGCAGATTGTAAGCTGGCTGTTTTGTTATTTAACATGCTATACCTTAGTAAACACATGTCATGTAACAAAATATGCCATGCCTTTAGCTCCCATCAATAATGAGTCATACACCAAAAATGCCTTTGCCCATATCTATATTTCATTGAGCTTAAATCCATTTATCTGCAACAGCCTGACATTTATTAARACCCTACAGAATTAGTCAATAGTCCTTAAAATAAAATGAGTCCTAAATAACTTTGTCCTAGTTTCCTTTTAGTAGCTGGTACAGTGCTGTGTTTTGAACTTAATACAAGAATGATGTCGATAACTCATTGATGCTTTAGGTGTTGCTGAGCACTGCTTACTCTTGATCAAAGACTGCTCAGTTTCTCATGCTCTGCCCAYGCAGGTGCACAAAGAACCAGGACACAGCATAGCCAGGACAGGGGACCTCAGCTGGTCAAAGGGCTATTCCACACCACAGAACATCATTGTCCTAGGGTGACTGTATGATGCTTCTATCCCCAAATCGTCTGTTCTGTCTGTGTTAGATATTGTGTTCTGTACCATTAAGACTGGTTCCTAGAGCGAAGGGGGAGAAAAGAGAAGCGCGGAGTTTGTTTTGAGAGAAGCAGCTCACTCCTCCACATTCCAGCTCCTGGACTGTTCGTCTGAAGCGGTGGGTCAGGGATCTCTTTTGCTTTTAGTTAGTTTTAGCTAGTTAGGGCAGAGAAGTTCCCTGGACTGTTTTTTTCCTTTTTCTTGGGACTGTTTAAACCTGCTCTTGGACTGAAAGATCTATGAGAGCGAGAGCACCAGGAGTCGACACTGGTGGGCCACCGGGCCAGGCTCAGGTCGGCATCTTCCAGCACCAGAGAAAACTGATAAAGGCTGAGCTAGCCGGGCTGCCACGGCAAGGACTCTCTCTCAATTTTGCCAGGCTTTATTGTTTCATATTGTTAATTTCTAGGTTTGTAAGCACTTTCTTTTTGTTAAATAAATAGTTTTTTTCACTCATCTCTAAGGACGTTTTTCCCAAACCAGTAGGGGGGAGGGGCAGTCCCAGCTTGCTTCCCAGAGAGAGAGACCTTCCATTTGGGAGGTTTCCTCCCAGATTTGACCTAAACCAGGACAATCATGCTCACCATGCACATGGCAGGAGTTTGTGGTCAGAGATGGCCTGGGGATTGGTCAGCAAGTGATGAGCAGTTRTTTCTCTTGTGTTTATTCACCATCACCACCTTTTCATTACAATTTGTACTATTATTATTGTTACTTTGTTGTTTTGTTGGGGTTTTTTGTTGTTGCTATTGTTTTTCTTATTACTGTTAGAAATATTATCATTCTATTTCATTTTTATTCCTATATCAAGTTACGAGTTTGACTRTTTCTTCTCCAATTCTCCTTCCCGCCTGTAATTCATTGCTGGCTCAAATTAAACTATGAMAAACTTGATTAAGTAATGAAAGTATATTGATGGTTGAAGAAAAATGAGGAAAATACAAGAGAAATGTTCACTTTAAGATTTTTTCCTCTTTTGCATGTTTTGATACAGAACTGCAAGAGAATAGCAATAAACAAGTAAATAAATAAATTAAAAAATTCTCCATTATTTCATATTTTCCTCCAGGTACTCCCTGATAACTCAGTTCTATGCCCTCTTCTCATATTTTATAAGTCTTATACGGATTACTTCTCTTAGTTCTTAAACCACCTAGGCTTCTAAGCTCAGGAATAATGTCAGACAATAAAGCTTGACTCAAAAAATAAAGTCCAGATGAAACAACCACAATATATGAAGAATTTCACTGAGTAATATCTTAAAGAAAAAGTTCTTTAGAAGGCAGCTTTAAGAGAAACTATCTCAATTGACAATTTCCAGGGAAGTTTTCAAAATTTGATCAATTGTTAGACTAAAAAAAAGATCACTGAAATTTTTTTTCTTGGATGTATATATTGTGATTTGAGGAAAATAAATAGCTTTTTAAATTTCAAATTTGAATTAATAAAGATTTACAATTAATGAAGTCATTTTAATTAGTATTAAATATGTTTTTTAATTAGTATTAAATATGTAATTTCTTACTGCAAGAAGTTCTGAAATGAGCACAGGGTCAGAAAGAAATGCTTTTACCTATCAGTGACTGAGGCTTGTAATAGCACAGACACGTTTTGGTTTCCTCTAATCAGGTCTTTGTCCAGTATAAATCCAGGTAAAAGTACTGATGACAGTGGTTATATATGGGCTTATAGATGCTGAAAATCTGCGCTTTTTGGATGGCCACACCTTAAAAAATTATCTTCTGAACAGTACAGGCCACACAACATCATGCAATAATTGTGGTAGTTATCTCAAAAATTTACTTGTGGTCCCTCTTTTAAGACGTCRTCACATTCAGTCCCATTCTATTTTATTCCATTCTTTCTATCCCATTCTGTTCTTTTCTGGGTTTTTAAGACTGAAAATGCATAAAATACCACATTCCTGGAATACTGTTCAGTCCTGATCAATATTTTTTTCTGGTGACTACCTATTTTTCAGTGTTAGCTTCACTAAGTTTTCAGTCCCTTTCTTGCTATGAAGGCACACAAATCGTAGAAACTGAAAACATCTTTGACATTCCAGGGTGTTGTTTCAGTTTTAAGCTAGTATTTTTACTGAAAATCAAATCTTGGAAAAAGCTAATCACCAAAACAAATATACCTGTTTTTTCTTCTTGTATGGCAAAATCCTCTGTAATGCATTTAAAGCAGCAAAAGAATGCTTTTGTCAGAAATTATTAGATATCATATTAATTCTTTTTTCAACATGCATATCACACTAAATTCTACTACCCCAATGCAGCAAAAGTCTCTCTTTTAACAAGTTTAAGAAGCACTTGAATAAAGTAGAAATCTCTTCTCACTCTCATGCATGTTGGCTCTGACAATTAGGAATTCTTTCCTATACCAGAAATATCCAGAAAGAAAATGTGACATTTAGCTACAAACTAATAACCATGAAAATAAATGCTGAATTCTCAATTGCATTGCTACTAGAAACTGATTTTCAAAATTATTATAATGTAAAATAAAGCTGAAACAATAGCCAGCAATTTTATGCAGTCAGCATTTATCAGATATTTCACAACAGTGAATTATTTAAAGTTTAAATGTTAMTGTTTTCGAAGACTTCTTTGGAAAATAATAGCAAATTATTCAAGACCAGAAAATTGTTAAATATAATAGTGAGAGATTGCAGATCCCAAGAAAAGTTGAAGAATAATTATAGCCCTAAAGAATATTAATTGTGGGTTTTTCCCTTTGATCAATTAACAACTGGATATCAACTTACAACTCTGGGGCACACAGTAAATATTTTAGGCCTTTAAAAATACCAGCAATTTTGACAGAATTACRTCATTTCAAGATGCTTACCATGGAAAATAAACACCTAAATAACTTCTAACTTTGGGTGTCTCAATTTTTCTAAGTCTGTTTTAAACCAGCTAAAATTAGAAATATGAATACCACCATTATAATGTCCCAACTCCTTCCTTGTGCTGTGCTACAGAGAAATCCAGATTAGGCAGGGATAAGTAAGGTTTCAGCAGCTCATGTGAAAGCTTTTTTCTCAGAAAGAATGTTCACAGTAATTTTTATTTTTCCTTCCACCCACCCTGCTTACAAATTATTTCCAATTACAGSTCTGGAGAAGAGGTTGCAACACATGACTGATGAATTCAAGAGGTACTGGCAGGCCAGCAGAGACACATAAGTGATGCTTCTTTTTGTAAAAGTGACCCGCGTGCAGGTGCATAATAAAACAACAGARAGATTGTAAATGATTCAAAGAATAGCAGAAATATTGTTCAAAATGGCATTTTATCTTTACTGTGCTTCTCTCYATGACAGCTCAGTAGTCTGTCATGTTAATTGTGTTGATGACCCTTGGGCAAATGCCCCCCCATTGTATTTAACAGATTKGTTCCCCAATAAACAACCTGAGGTCAGAGGTCTCTTCTCATATCCCACAAATCTGCTCTTGAATTTGTGTTTAATTATTATTTTCATGGCCAAAACAACAGGACAAGTAGCAGAGATTGAATTRAAGCAAATAGATTAATAAAAACAACATTATCTCAACAGTATTTATACAAGCTGTGAGTGCCTATGAATAATTAACATGTTTTTGAAATCAAGTCTAACCAAAACAAACCAACACAAACTGGATTGCAGTTCAAGAACATTTGGGGTGTAATCCTTTGGGACACTGGTCTGTTCCAGAGCACTKTAAACTCTGTTATCTTCGTTCTTTCCTGCTGAGGATGAATCTGATCTCTGACACCAACAGCTGCTCAAAACATTTTGAGCTCATTATTTACCACTTTAATCAGTAACAGCAATGCACCACTGGACCCTGTGCAGCCCCACATGCCATGATCCTTTCTTTGTCCCAGCCCAAGTCTCTCTAAATGATGCCTTCATCTGCTCCATGTAATTTTACCACAGGGCTCCATGGGTACAGAGGTCCTCACACTGGCCTTCACAGCACTGACAAATGCTGCCTCAAGGATTAAGGTATTTTTTCACAGCAGACTGTTAAGCATTGTCATTCTTTAACCTTCAATCTCTTTTCATGCTTACTCYTCAACTTTTCAGAGCAGTAGGTCATAAAAAAGCTTGAAGCTGAAATACTGCCTTAAGCTGTTTAATTGTGGTTTTTAATGGGTCATTGTGTTTTTAAATTTGCCACATACATAGACTAAAAAAAAAAAAAGAAAAAGTTCCAGAAATCTCTTACTAAAAAAAGCTTACTTTTTTGTATGAGGCTGTTGGAAGATTCAACTAGAGAATGATTTGAAGGAAGTGGCTGAGGAGATGACAGACAAAAATGCTTCAGATGGCATAAAGGGTGCCTTTACCATGGGGARCGCAAGTGGCTCACGTGGGGAGCCTTTCCTGGGTGAAGAAGAGTGGCTATTGTCCTGAGGAGAGGATTTTTACATAGTCCTATCAAGAAGCCAAGTTGCTTATATTCTGTTAAGTTGTTCCTATTAATCTTGAATAAATTATTCTCTAAAGCAAGGAAAGGTGTCCCTTGATGCTATTATGCAGCTCAGAGCTTTTTTTCCTTCTATTTCAAAGAAAGCCCTGTGAGTCACTTGCATGAAACCACATTTTTCCAGCTTATTAAAGCTTCATATAAAGAAAGTACCTCAGAACAACTAACTGAAAATCGTTATTCTGAGTTGAGTAACAAGATAAAAGATACATTTATTTGCCTTTAAGTAATGAGTTCTTCTTCACTGCTTTACACATTCATCCCAACAAACAATTTCTTTTTCATTTGCACATTTCTCATAAAAATCCATCTAACCAAAGCATTCAAATTTCTTCTTCAGCTTTTAATGATTGAATATATTTATTTAAATACTTCATTTAAATGTATTTCTGTGTATATAAATTGTTTTAACATTCCCATTAATATTGTGTGATGACAATGCAGYAAGGAAATTATAGGAAAGAAAAAACGTTGGGTTTTGGGTTTGTTCAGATCAATTTATCACCCAGTCCAAAGGAGCAGGAGTTTGGCATGTAGCCTTGATTTCTGTAGAGCCTCACCAATTTCCATGTTTTTTCTGTGAATACAGAAAATATTTCATAATTCTGGTWAAAGCAATCTTCTTCCCAGAAAGAGGAAGGTTTTTCTGTTGAAAATAAACAAAACAATTAACTAGTTTTAATTATAATAAGGTGAATGTTTCACATTCTTCACCACAAAAGASTTATTAATATTCATCATAGTTTATTTTTTCTCTTACTGTAATAAAATTTGACATGGGTTGCTTCAAAAACCTTTGTGTTATACTAAATGGTGTTATTCCATATTGAGGATGGGTACAACTCCAAAGGAGAGTCAGAACTACAGAATTATACACTGGAATAAAAATCTGCTTTTTTGCCATTCACAGATGGATGGATCYTGAAAAACTTTCACAGCTGACTGAATTCAAGGGCATCCTAACATATGCAAACACACAAACTTTTTTTTTTTTTTTTAATGGGATATGTTTAGTAACTAATTCTGTAGGTCAAATAAATCTCCCTCTGTGGGACATGCACTGTGTGACCCTGTTTGGACACGGCATAATGACCCTGGTACTCTTTTGCCTTTATTGAATGAAATAAACTGCAATTTTTAAGAGTTGTCACTTCTCTGTCTCCCCCTCTCTCTTTCCATCTCATCCTTTTGTTCTTATCCAAACAATCRTAATAAGAATGTGGGTCCCTCTGAGCACTCTCCATGCTTTGTTGAGCTTCTCTTGTAAATATTGAACTCCTTTGTCTTTCTTTGTGGGGACTCCCTTGCCTCCAAATTTCTTTATGCAGTCAAAAGTGGTCAAATTACTTTGCAGAAAAGTTTTGCCAATTTGCTCTCCCAGTTTACATTTCAAATGTAAAATGCAATTTCCTTTCTTCTATGTAAGCTGTTTGAAGAATTTATTTCAAGGTAAAAATCCAAGTGAGATATTTTCTCCAAAACAAAGTAAGAGAATGTAAAAAGTTTCTTAATAATCATTCTTCTAGATTCTGCACATATATTGGTGTATCAAAATTTTAGCTGAGGAAACACAAAAATATAACAAGTTTCCGTACAAATCTACACAGAAGGACAACACAAAATATCTTGACATGCCTTCCTTTTTATGCACCATCTACTCAGGAGAGACAGGGAGAAAAAGTTCCACTTCTTGTAACAAGAATTTCCAAGTAATGCATGGAGATTCCTGGAAGTWTTCAAAGCCAGATTGGACGGGATTTTGAGAACCCTTCCACAYCTTGTGGAAGATGTCTCTGCCCATGGCAATGGGGTTGGAAATAGATGYTCTTTAAGGTCTCTTCTAACCCAAATCATCCTATGATTCCATGATCWGTGGTTAAAGAACTTAAAGGAACTGGCTTGTACAGAACTCTGTGTAAGAGGTGCCCTCATAAATTTAAATTCTCAAAGACACACAAGTATTCCACAAATAAGAAAGAGCAATAGAAAAGCTTTGGTGTGATAACAGCAGTTGATTCTGTWAGAACTTGTACTTTAATATTTCTAATCTAAAACAAAAATTAAATTTTGTATGATAAACATTATATTAGAATGTTATATAGAATGTATAYTAGAAAAAAAMAACTTCAAACAGTGAAATCTGATGGATGTGTATGGAATTAGCATGGTACTGTCAKGATGTCAGTATCTGTCTTYTAGTGTCTCTTCCACTTGGGTCAGGTTTAATAATGGATTAAATATATGTTAATTTTWTGACCTCCTGACCACAATTTTGTTRTGAATCCTTTTATTATGTTTTTGGGGYTTTCTTTGGTCRATTGATTTGMTATTCTACAATATTGCTTCTGTSTTTCAGTTTCTTCTTTCAGACTTCCTACTTTCCACAACAAAGTCTCAGGCTGTCACTTCTGTTTATATCTGTTTACAATACACTTCTTTTGTTCTCCAGCACTCAAGCCTGTCCTTCTAAATGTTCACCAGTTTGATTTTGCATCTTTTTTTTTGTCTGATTCTTTGCCTGGCACGTTCAATTCCATTTAAACCATCACCTCCCTGGTCAGTCCAATTTTTTGTTATAGGGCAAAACTAAACTGGTGGATGGAAAGCTGCACTGGTCCTTTAATACTAGCAACCACAAGTCCATTAAGAGGCCTTAATGGTTAAAAATTAGGCTAAGTGAGGAAGTGCAAGTGTCTGAGGTAGGTATGATGATTTTATCATTTGACTCAGAAAACTGAACAGAAAATAGAATAGAACTATTTAATCAATTTTGTATTTTTAAAAAGTCATTATATAAAGGGCAATCCAGCCTCCAAATAGGAGTAATAGTTMATTCATCAATGTTTCTGTGACACCTGCAAGAAATCAGCCAAGCAATAATGRCTTGGTGCAGAAACTGCAAGAAAATGTCTGATAGATATATATAAACAAAGCATWAAAAAGTATATAAATAACTCACTGTTTCTGTCATTACAGTGAATGGGGATATAGGTAGAAAAACACAAACTTATTTTTGAATTAATATGTTTCACGCTAGATTTTATTTATTGCTATGTAAAATMCAGTTCCAATATTTCAGTGCAATTTTATTTCAGTAAATTTTATGAAAAATGTTAGCAATTTTTTATTTTTTTGCCTAAATTATTACATTCTAAAAGCCACTGGGAAAACATCAGTTCATACCCATTCAAAATTGTGACATTGTTTAATTTTCTGCTAGGAAGAACAGAAAAAAAGGCTTCTGTTTGCTCCAGTAATAATCACAAAATAAATTCAATAGGGAACTTGTCTACTGATGCTGCAAGCATACAACAAACTCCTCATCCACAAGAAAAAAAAGGCAATAAAAATGCCTTTCACTAGGTCAACACCTTTAACACAAAACAGATAAACACATTCAGTTTCTGTCTATCACAGAGCATTTTCTGATGGATCTTTAAAACACTGACACATAACACCTTCATGTCCTTAAAACTGTTAAACATTTGGCAGCATGTTATTAGCCCTGTACATACCAAAAATAAACCTTGTTYTTTCCTTCCTGCTTTCATGCTCACRTATTTCAAACAACCAAAGCATATGCAATAATGTTGCGAAGGGTTAGAGTTTAACACAGGATATTATTGTTAGTATTCTGCCTTGTAAATACTTCTTTCCACATTTTGCATCCTAAATGCAGCAAGAGATGGGTGTGCATTCTAAAAGAACAAAAAATTTACAAAGTTAAAACCAAGTCATGTTTTACATTGCACTTTGGTGGCATTTTTCTGTATAAGGACCCAAAACTTCACACTGAAAATATGCATATACATTTGTTTTTTGTTATTTCTCTCCATATTTTATCCTGTATGAACRCTGCTCAGCATTAATTAAAACATCCCTGTGTTCCCAACACTGTTTTTGTCACAAACCCAAACCATAGCCCTATACAAACTACTA
Source organism: Alauda arvensis (assembly GCA_902810485.1). Lineage (NCBI taxonomy): Eukaryota > Metazoa > Chordata > Aves > Passeriformes > Alaudidae > Alauda > Alauda arvensis. The sequence continues at coordinate 463,861 of CADDXX010000507.1, read as the reverse complement.
CAAAGAAAATTAACTCCATTGTAGACAAAATCAAATAATAGGTTTTAGTTACATTTTAATGACTGTTCAGTGATGTTGCTTTSCTGTGACTTGGACCACAGGGAGTCACTGCAGTACAAACAAGTCATTTAAATACCTCTATAGGCCAATGGATTGTGAAGCACTTTAATGCTGAGGACAGTGTACATGCATGGTATCTCTCTGTAGTTTCTGAAATTATCTCTAAAAAATCTCTGTTCAGATCAGAGACCCTGCTGCCAGGCTGTTTATTTTTGCATTTTGCAAAGTAGGCCTGAGATTGATTTATATTTTTCAGACGTTGAAATGGAACTCTCAAGAAACTAATTGAGAATATTTGCTACCTCTTGCAACATCCTAAGATATTGTTTGATTATGCACAAATAATTATTTATCAAGGTAACAGCTAGTAAATTGGCCTTTTTAGTATGAGTGTTGGCAGCAAAGCACTACTTCAACATTTACATTTAATTTTCACTTTTATTTCTATTGCCTCTAATTGTGGTGAGCTGGTAACAAGAGAGAAAAAAAATAATTATTAGTTGTAAAATCAATGCTGTAGAAAATGRATTTTAAAGGACAATCTAAATGCAGTGTTAGATGCAGTTAACATTTGACTGCTGAATTTTCATTGCTAAGTGTGATAAAAGTGTATTAGCTCATACTATCCTACATACAATTAGACTTGCAGCTTATTGGGAAATTCTACAGAGTCCCATTGGGGCTCTTCCATATTTTTAAGCTATTGCACTTTAAGTGTAATCTGTCACTTTGTGATTCTTTCAGTTCCATAGAATATCCTGATAATCTTGCTATTCTATTCTATAGACCTTTGTCCTAAAGGCCTCTGTGTGTCTGTGCCTATGACAGACCAGAACATTTCCATATACCTGATAATCCCAGAGGTCAGATTCTCAGTGGTGTGGAACTGCTTTGCAGACCTCCTTGCAGTTGTAGTTTCCATATTCTCCACATGTAGTCAGTTGCTTCCTTACTCATCAGCTACACATTTCACATAAAAGGTTGCTAAGAAATTGCTGGAGGGAACACAGCCTTCTCAGTTTGCTTTCAGATATGTTTGCAAAGAAATCATCAATATAGTATTGACTCCTATCAATATCAAACAAGGAATCACTATTAGAGGGACTTATGTGTGTGTTTGCTAGGGATGAAATACCCAAAGATTTTAAGAAATCTACAAAAAAAAAAATCATGTACAATAATTCTGGAAAAACACAGACTTCATCTTTAGGAAAAAGACATTCCCAGGTAGCACTACCACCTCTTGACTGAGCTCCCCACTGATTTGCTGAAGCTTGAAATTGTCTTATACTTAGTCAATGAGGTGATGTCTGTACAGCATCTTAAACAACATTCAGGACGTGACTAAGAGTGATTTGGAAATAGGGATCTATGGTAATACTGGACTTGGAAACATTTTCATTAGGTCTTTTGTTGTTGTTGTTGGTTTTGTGTTCATTTTGTTGTTTTGGGATTTTCTTATTTGCTTGCTAATAAAAAGAGGAAAGTAAGCCATCATTAATATCATACACAAATGTTTATAACTGATCTGAGACAGGTTACATTAATACATTAGCAATAAAAATACCCAAATTTAGGACATTTTTCTAAAGTAAGAGAGATGACCAAACCAGAAAATAAGCTGGATACTGTGCAGCCACTATCAATCAATAGGAAGTTAACCAGAGCAGGACTATGGTCATACAAGTCAAATTCAGTAATATAAAAATAATAATAATAATAATGATATGATAAAATAATCTCTTCTTGTGATAAAACACATTCTTTAAAATTGAATCCTACATTTTTACAAACATAGGAGGTGAGAAATTGTCAAAAAGAGTAAAGGAGTTTGATGGGGTGGTGGGCTGTTGTTGGCTGGATATCAGGTGTCCACCAAGCTGCTCTATCATTCAGCAGAACAATGGGGGGAAGAAAATAAGGAAAAAAAAGCCCACCCCTCATGGGTAAAGATAAAGACAGTTTTAAAAGCAAAAGAAAAGGTCATGCATGGATGAAAAGGAAAATTCTGTACCTCCCATCAGCAGGTGATGCCCAGCCACTTCCTGAGAAGCAGGACTTCAGCTGTGTGCTGTTGCTACAGAAGGCAAAATTCAATACAGGAAATTTGCACCGCTCTCCTCCTCTTTTCTCAGCATTTGTATCCGAGCAGACATCACCTGGCATGGAATAGCTCTTTGGTCAGATTGGGCCAGTTGCCCTGGCTGTGTCCTCTCCTGGGATCTTTCCCACCCTCAGGTTACTGATGAGGGCCAAGGTTGGAGAGTCGCTCCTGGTGCTGTGTGAGCCCTGCTCAGCAGCAGCCTCAGCTCTGGTGTGTTATCAGTACCTCTCTAGCCACCAGTGCAAAGCACAGTACTGCAAGGGCAGCTGTAGGGAAAATAAAGCCCCTCTCAGACATGTGACAGGCACAGCTGGTCTGTAGCTGCACAGATAATTTGGCCCAACAAAACCCAACTCGACCAGCCCAGCTCGTTAGGGAACAAAAGCAAACAAGTCCCCAGGTGTGTTACTGCTAGGTCAAGTTCAAACTCAGACAAGGGACCCTGGCCAATSCCTTTGAAGTATAAATGCACCCATATCAATGAGCTGGGTGAAGTTAAGACCCTTAACCAACCATGTATGTAAGCACAGGAAATTTGCAGCCCCTGTGTAAGGGGGTGCCCAACAATAAAATTCAGCTGTTGCTGCATGATCTCAGTGTGTTTATGCCCCATTCCTTTCTCCATCTCAGTACAGACACAAAATTTGGTATCCTAATTTTAGCMATTATTTTTATACACATGATGAAGACATTTTCTGTCAAGAGAATGAAGTAAAGCAAAATTCTGAGATGTGATCCCCTCCCAGTTTACAACTCTGAAACATCTTAGCATAACAATGCCTCATAACAATGTTTTCAGAATGAAGTAGAGAATTTTTAGAGAAGCAGATGAGAGAAATTTGTTCTGAATGCCTCTTCCTAGGCAGGTGTTCCTTCTCCATCCTGTAGAGACAGAAAGAAAACAAACAAAAAACTTTAAATGAAATCCAAATACAATAATGATTACTTATTAGCTGCTGTTTACTCACCCTGCAGATAGATGCTTCTGTATCCAAAGTCATTCAGCCCTCATGAGATAATAAGAATTAACATTCTTACAGCAGATTAAAAATTTAATTAATTTTTTTTAAAAAGCTGAAACAGTCAAATGGAAAAAGCAAGCTGAACACAAGTACCAAGGACTACTTTCTATGATTCTAACTTGAACCTTCCCTTTGCCAGCAACCCTTTGTTGCTGTAAAATTTGTGGAAAAAAAAGCATGACTGTTTACTTTCTGATTTAGCTGTAATTCAATAATTGCCGAGATTGTCTTTTCCTACCATTATTTTATTKCAAATTGAAGATAAAATATGCATAATATTTATAATAGAAAAAATGAAAGCACTTAAAGTTTTCAACTCCATAAGTTAAAACACTTCCAAGAATACTAATCTTATTTTATCTTTACCAAATAAACAAATATTTGAAATCAAATTTTTTTTATTATACACAAATGAAGAAAAAATAGAGTACAGTTTATTAGGTCTGTTCTTTTTTCTTATTTTTTCTTTATTATTCCCTTTATAATGCCACAAATAATTTGTGTTAATGACATGAATCTCTTGTTTGAGTTTTTCTCCTTTCATCTRACCATTTATGCATTTCTGTTTTATGAGTGGATAATGAGAAATRGCAAGTAAAGGTTTGCAAAGACGTGCAAATACATGAAACACTGTACTGTCAGCCTGCTCAGATACAAAAGCAATACTTTCAAAACTGTACCTGAAAATATTCAATTTATAATTTTGTATCTGCACAAAAAATTTGCACATTTTCTTAAGAAAAAAATATTTTTATAAAAAGAAAAAGTTGAGAATGAGCACAAAAATGGTATAGAGAGGAATCCTTAAGGTACTCTGCATACTCAGCTGCTGARGCATTCTGAGKGACTGAAGGACATTSAGGATTTTGGTGATCAGGTGTGAAGTAAGTAATTTAATTTTGAAGGAAGTGTTTATGCTTTAGGTTTTTGTTCTAGTTTTCCTTACTCCWCTGTGTCAAGCAAGGCTTATTTACAGTTTGTTCATGAGGTACATGGAATAATTTTTGAAGAAGGTAAAAATTAAGTAAAAATACTGTATTTCCTTTTCAAAGTGTCCTAT
>CADDXX010000507.1:430992-459353 GCA_902810485.1 Alauda arvensis | reverse complement strand
TTTTGTATGTGTTTTTAGTGGTATTAAAGTGAATTTCTTCATTGTAGCTGCTTTGGTGYTGTGTTTATAATTTGATAACATGGATGTTTTAGGTTCTGCTGAACAATGTTCACACAGGATCAAGGCATTTTTTGCTTTTCACACCACACATGAGTGATCTGGGAGTGCCCAAGAAGTTGGGAGGGCACAGAGCCAGCAGAGGTAACCCCAGCTGCCCAGCAGGATATCCCAGACCATACAGGATCATGCTCAGCAATAAAAGCTGGGTGAAGGAGGAGAAAGAGGGAAGCACATTTGGAATGATGGTGTTTGTCTTGCCAAGTCACTGTTAYGCAGGATGGAGATCAGCTTTCCTGGAGCTTGCTGAGCTGCCTACCTTTGGGAAGTAGTGAATGAATTGCTGATTTTTCTTTGGTTTTGTGCACAGCTTTTGCTGTACCTATTAATCTGTCTTTAATGCCACATATTAATTTCCTCACTTTAAACTTCTGTTTCTCTCCTCATCTCACTGAAGAGCAAGCATTGAGCGGCTCTTCTGTGGGTCTGAGCTGCTCACCCGGGGTTAAACTACAAAAAATATAATTTGTAAAAATGACCATTTCACAGGGGACTCCAGAAGAAAACAAAGCACATTTTTAAAATTTTAAGTAAAACTTGAATGTGCTTTTTGGGTATATATTTTTTTAAAATTTAGTTCTTATGGGAAGTGCAGTTATCATAAAATGCCTTATCTGATTTTTAATTCCCTGTTCTTTTTTCTAAAGGAGAAAAATAAATCTATCAAACTGTTCCTTTATGCCTGATCTCTTTTGACTTTTTCCAGCTRTTTCCTGACGTTGATCCTCATGATTAATATCCTTGTCAGGAACATCACTGCTGTTTTTCTTTGTGCTGCCATCCCTTTCAGCTTKGGCTGTTTATTCTCAAAATGCCCCCACTGATGTGGGGCTCTGAGGAGGCACTCATATCCAATGTCCAGAAGCTGCTGAGGTGCAAGTGACCTTATCAGTGAGYCAGGCTTCACTCAGGAAGTGTTAGGCACCACACTGATTTTTTAAAACAGGTGTTYAATCCCACAGGCACGTTGACTGAGATGGAAGATGGAATTCATAATAGATAGTGGCATTTCCACTGTGGCATTTCCACTGAGAGGATGGTCTGCTTTGTATCAATATACAGTCTGTATCAGAACATGATGAAACCAAGAGCACTGAGATAACACTCTTATGGTAAAGCCTTACAATTGTTTAAGCCAGAGCTTGCCTTTGTAGCACRCTRTTGAATTTGGATGTACATAAACRYGCAGAAGACAGAGGCAGAAGCWAATAAAAGARGACACATAGATAAATGGAAGAAAATGGAACATGCCAAGAAAAAGAAAGCAAAAGCTGGGGGTTTTGCTACAGATGTCTCTCTTGGTTTTGTTTGGGTACATGATAGGGAGAGGATTAAGAGTCAGAGGGCTTCAGAGCAGAGGATGGTTGGGGATGGACAGCTCTTTAGAGTTTTGTGTGATTACTGTCTGCAGGAACAACAGRCATCTACCTTGTCTCATGTTCAGCACTGAGGGCAGATGGGAAAATCAGTGGGTCAGGACTGCACACCCTCATGTAGGTTCTTGCCCTCCTCACTGTGTGAGCCACAAAGGGTCTGCACCTCACAACCTCCTCAGACAGACTGACTCAGGATGCCAATTTCACTGTGCCTGATCTACACAGATGAGATGCTGAGGGAGACAGTGACCATGGACATGGATAACAGCCTTTTTGCTCCTGCTTTATTAGTATCCATAGGAAGATTCCAAGGGCAAACATGCACTATCAAGCTCAGAATAAATAAATCAGTTATGTCTATGGTATATGTAAACTTATCTGTAAACTATGAGGATTGCATAAAATCCACAAAGATAATGGCATTCATGCATTTCTCACACACACACACTGCTCTTACACACCTCAAGGAAAACTGTATTAGTCAGTTCAATGTATTCCTCAGAGATCTTCATTTCTTTCTGTCTGATTTACAATATYCCCTCAGAGATTGTTCACAGTAAGTTTTATACTTCTGTGAAATTCCATGGAGAGAGATTAATTGGAGGAGACTCATTCCAATATACTCCCCTGGGAAGAAGCAGAAAGATATTTTATTCTAACATCACTGCCAATTCAGAGTAYTCTGCTTTTTCCAAAATACTGGTCAGCTGAATRTGTGGCTACTTATTCTTTCCYTCATGCAGCTAAATTATACCATTGGTACTTTCCAAGTGTAATATGTTCAACCMCAGAAAACTCACAGCTTTTCAGAAAAGCCCAACATGGGGAACAACCACTTCCAGAAATCTGGAGCCATTTTCCTGTGCTGGTTTGAGAGTGATGGAAAAATGTACTCTGAGTACTTGTGTAAGAAGCTCAGGTTCGATGTCACCGCTGGTGATACCTCAAGGAGACTTTCAAAAAATTGCTAACCAGATCTTGTTGACTTTGACTTCACTTCAAAAATTTAGGGTAAATGAAAAACAGGGTCAAGCATTTAGAGATGTTGAGGAAGAGCTAACAGCACATCAGAGGAAATTAAATAAAAATGTTACAAGACCATTTGTATCTTGATGTCACATGAATTTAAGCAAAATTCTTATGTCAAACACATTAATTTATTTAAGGAAAAAAGGATGACATAACAAGATAATAGTGATAAATGAGTAGCAAAACCAAGTTAAGAGGCAAGCTAAGATTTAAGTAAGACAGTGTAATACCATCTTCAGTTAATCAGTAATATTTCAAATCTGGAACTTTTTTTTTTTTTAATGATTCAGAGGGAGAAAGACAAAGTGGATTTATATTAAATTTGCATATTTTAATTACCTGGTAAATATAACCTTGACTAAATCAGTACAAGAATAACATCACTAAACCAGAACCCAAACTACATAAATTTTTTTTTCATTCAAAGATTCTGCTTATTTCAGGAAACCAAGTTCTGATTTTAGATATAACACTGTGACTTCAGAAGCTTACCCAAAACAAAAAAAAAATCTTTTTAAAAAGCAACTTATACTTCTTTATTATTATTCTTTAGCTATGACGTATTAGTCATTGCATGCTGATAATTTATATTAATTTARTTAGATATGCTTTATCAGTACTTTTATACTTTTTACCTGGGGCTCTGTACATTCTCAGCAGTTAAGGTTAATCTCTGTTCCTTCATCTTTGTTTCTCTTCAATATTTGTTTCAGATTTCTGARGCCACACAACTGTGGTAGCTAGAATTTATTCAAATTAGTTCATATAAAATTTCTTAGTCACCAGGATCACAGAATAATGTAGATTACTAAAGGTATATGACTCAATAGTGTTGTGATAGGTGGATGCCAACCAGTAGTTGAGTTTCCACCAAGCCATTTGCTCACTCCCTCATCCTTAGTGRGATCAGGGAAGAAAACAGGAAGAAAAAAAGTGATAAACACATGGTTTGAGATAAARATAGATTAATATGTGAAAGGAAAGGGGAGAGGGAAAGATACAGACAGTTGGAACAAAATAAATCAGACCAATATCTAGCCAGTCTTCAAGCAATGGCCTCCTTGAAAGCCAGAACATGCTTTACTCCAACTATTTGTGAGGAYGACATCATATGATATTAAATGCTCCTTTKGCCACTTTGGGTTATTTCTCCCAGCTATGCTTCCTGACAACCTTTTACCCACTCATGCTTGATAGGCTGGGAGCAGAGTAAGAAAAAGAGAAAGCCTTGACACTGTAAGTACTGTTAGCAAGCATCAAAACATTGATGTGTTACCAACACTGTCTTAGCAACAAATCCAAAACATCATACAGGCTGCTATTAAARACAACTAGCCCAGTCAGACTTACTTAGACCAAGGGTTTCAGATCTAACTGATTTAATTAAAAACAAATTATTTTTCCATTAATTTATTCATCTTTAGTGCTCATTTGGCTTTGAGTTTTTTATATTGACTCATATCTTTCTGTGGATACATCAAGCCTCTTTCTAAATAGCGCCTATGCAAAGTCATCAAAGTGCATGCTTCGAAGACTCCTTCCAGTTAAAACTAGTCTCATGTTAAAAAAGATGYATTGCAAGATTTTGGGTTTATCACCAGTTTTTAGAAGGTTCGAAGTACAGCAAGTTAATACAAAGCTTGTCTCTTGGTTATCTAAAGGCTGTACAAGCAGAATGTTTAATAAGTACACTTACATCACATAATTGCATAAGAATGGCTGTGTGGGATTAGACACAATCTTATATCAGAAACAATACTGAAAGGAATAGAATGGAAACAGTATTCTATTCTTGCCATATATCCATGAGGGACAAAGAACAGTTATTAAAAGTGTGGCAATAATTATATGGCATTATTATCTTTCTAGTTGTGTGAGCATAATCTTACCAATGTACCCTGCTTATCCAGCATAAGGCAAAAGAATAATGAAGTTTTGTAGATCAATGTGTAGATTAATCATGGCAATCAACATGAGATTCTGTTTGCAAGTCATTGCAACTGTCACAATAGCTTCTACTTTTCTGCTTCAGAAGGCAAGTTATTAATATTTTTCCATTGTGACTGACACAGCAATATGTAAATCACTATTGACACAGAATCTGTTCCAAGGTAATTTTTTCAAAAATTACCTTTTCTGTAACCAAATGCACCTGAGCATGGCACTGAGGGTGACTTTTTGTTCATGTGTCACATAAATGCAAACCCCACAGAATTATGAGCAAATTGCAACTATGACTTTCATAGCTGTGGGATACTGCACAGCTAGATATTCCTCACTTAAGTAAGTTTTGTTCCCTCTTATTTAGTTGGAAGCACTGCATTGTATGCAACAAAGTGTATTTATGCTGATACTTGTTCTTCTAAATGCAAGTGTTTCATTTAAGGGGTTCCTCCCAAAATGGCCTTTCACCTTTCTCCTGATATCCAAACCCAGATTTTATCTCCTCTGATTTAACGTTTAGAAGCAAACATATCTCCTACAGTCTCCAAACAGACAAACAAACAACTATTGTCATACACAAATTGCCCATTCTATTTTTTTTCTAGAGGACATAACATATGTTTCAAAGATCCTGTTATTTATAAAACAAATCTCTGTCATTCACTGAACTAGGAGAAAGAGAAAGTAGTGCTCTTTAGTGTTATTTTAGTAGCTATTTCAATAGTATTCTTGGCTTTTTAAATTTGGAAAGCRGCAAGATGTTGCAGTGAGCAAACTATTAGCAAATGGTGCCTAAAAGTAGACAGCCAAAGATGATTAGGCATTTCAGCATTGACAACTCTGATTTCTATGTTGCTGTAGAGGCTAAYGGAGGCTAGATATCTCTTTTGAAATCAGAATAAGGAAATACTAAAAGTAGATGACAYTTCAAGATGTTATCTAGAGACATATCATATTTCCTCTGAATTTCCTATAGGGATTATCTTTCCAAATCAGATCTTGCTGCACAGCCTTCCTCTTATCCCATCCTTAAAGTAGTCAGTATAAGATACTTCAAATACAGGGAGAGCACAGCTGGGAAAACTTCCTTACAGATGAAGCTGTATCTAAACTGGATGAAATGTATCCTTCTGATCCTGATTTAATGACTTTTAGTTATTTTATTGATGTAAATATTTATCAACCAATTTCATGTCCTGTCTGAGCTACTTGTGAGCTACTGGCTTCAATACCCCACTGAGTTAAAAATAATGTAAAGTTGTATTTATTTTCACAACTTTTATTTTTCTGTTGCTTTTTCCTTGGGTCTCAGAACTGCAGAATGAAAMAAGTCATTTTATAATCCATTTTAAAAATATGTAGGTGTATTTTGAACTGTGTAAATTGTTTTTTAAGTACTCTGATACTTTTTTATATTTCTAACATTTATCCATCATTAGAAAGGTGTGGTTGTTAGCTTCATTTTTTTCTTATATAGTCAAACAGAGATTCTTCCCTAACCACTGATGGTCACTGTTTTACACTGATGACAGTATAGACTTGWTAATTTCCCCTACTTGATTCAGCTAATTTAACATGATCAATGTGTACAATTTTTAATGTCATCTATTGTTATGTATGCTGCTGTGATTTTGCCCCTAGAAAATTTTGACTACCATTCCACTCATATCTGATTAGAATTAGGTTCCCTAGGAGTCTTCATAGCTTTCTATGACTGGTGTATATTTTTTGTGGTATACCATTTTATCRACTTTTTTCTAGATTGTTAATTGCATATTCAACACAATCCTGGCAATCCAAAGTAAATCTCCTTCTAAGGTAAGACTTACTGACTGGTGTTTGGGGCTCAGGCAGTGCTCTGCTCCATGAAKCCAGAAGTATTCTCACTGTCACTCAGACCAAGTTTCGAGGCTAAGTGGAAACCTCTGGAGGCCCTTCCAAAAGCCTCTGACTCGCTGGTTTGCCACTTGTCTGCAGCTCTGTGTGAAGTGTTACRCACTCAGGTCTGAGACATATTCCTTGGCAGCATTCCAGTGGCAATTCCATTGCCTACCTTTCCATTCACAAGACCAGAAGYAGCAAGGGAACCCTTCACACACTCTCTATACACACAGACACCCAGTGTACAGGGTGCATCATAACATAAATTACAAGATTGGCCATGGCACCAGACTATGGAWACCAATTTCATGGCTTTGTTTGACCGAAGCACTGAACTTGTTTCACTTGTTCTTGAAAAAAACCAATACACTAGAAAGGGATTTTAATTTCATTCAAACTTTTTTTACTCAAAAAATGTTTCAGTGTTAGCAAACAGCAATCATAATTATAATTGAAGACAGAAATGAAATCAAATGTGTGGGTGCAAGGTGTTGCTAAAATGAGTCTGTTTCTTGCATTTAATGAACAATATAGAAAGAACTACTGTAAGAAYACAAATCACTACATGCAAATGACTGTATTTGACTGAATATACTGTAATTTAACTGTAGTCTACTGATTTCAGCATTGCYTAAAAAGAATCATGAATATTTTGGTGTGTACATTTTCAACACCCTCATCAATATAAATATGAATCAAGGAAGGCTACCTAATGTCTATGAAAATCTTTTACTTACTTTACATTCTCCAAAATCCATGTTTTCCTCCTCTTTCTTACTTGTACATTTCTTGCTTCTGATACAATCCCCTGATTTCTTTATTATTTGAGTGTCTCTAGACAGTTATTTCTATTCTAATTCTCCCTCCACCTTTTTTTTTTTTTTTGCTGTTCAGCAAGGGTTTTTTTCCTCCTTTTTTCCCCTGCCATCAGTGTATTTGGGTATCTCAGTTTCATTTAGAAAACATTTCTTATTTAAAAGATATCAGATTGGATCAGAACCCACTAATTATTTTTCTTTGCTCTTGCTTCCTTCCTATTTTATTTTTGTTTAAGGGTATGCAATTCTGTTCCAACTTAATTTTTTCTATACACATCTTTAATTAGCTGGTGTTCTGAGTCCAAGAAGTTAAATTACCTTATGTTTCATTAAGAAATTTTAATTTGCATTGTTGCTTGCCGTTCATTATCTTCTGTTGTTTTTAATTCCCCTTTGGARTTCTTATCTCACAAAGCTAAATTTTGCCATGTCTTGTCTCCATACAATACTGAAGTCAATACTCAAACCCAGTATTTGACTACTTACTCCAAAAACCTACATGACTTATATTTAAGGACACTCTCTTTTGTGCTGTAAATTATAATAACTCAAGAGGCCTAGAAACCTGGTCCATGAGCCCCAGTGCTCTGTGTAAGCTTAAAAATGCAAAGAATTGCAGGCAAAGTAAATTGGTTTTGTCAATAAATAGAATGAAAAGGATACAAATCAAAATATATTATGGAAATTTTGGAAATGAATATGCACAATCAGAATTTGGCTTCTACCTTTTCTATCCTCACGTTATCCTTATTCTTGTAATTGTTCTTCTGTATAAAATATATCAGTCACACACCCCTTCAATAGAAAAAGGGGTTTTTTCCTGTTTTCAGTTTTTTAGTAAAATGAAAAGAATTGTTAAGTGCAAACACTTTTTTGTTCAAGTTTCCAAGAAAAATAATATAGCTTATACATTTTCACCCTATCTGACTTAAMAATAAAAATCTCAGATTTTTTGGAAACACTTTTACCTTAATGATGCCTTGAGAGCAGCTAAGTTGATTATTAGCCAAGCTAAATCTTTCACTTAATTCAAACCAAGTACCATTTGATTGCTCTGAGTTTCTTTTAKAATATTGAATTTCTATTACTTGACTTCTTTATGTTTTTCTGCTTYAAAAAATACTTTCTCATTAGTTACTTTTAAGCAAATATACACTAATAATAATTTGATGGCTGCTGTAGCATTAGTGCAGCATTAGAGTTGCTGGCATTCACATCAATGCATGGAAATTGAGATTAAATCTTGTGTTCCCAAATAATCACAGAGACTTCCTGAAAGACCCTAATCTGAAATATGTAAAGCTGGGGTAGAAAGAGCTCAGTTACACAGTTTCAAGTTTCCACCATAAAAATCCTAAATCACTTCAAAAATATTAAAACCCATTGTTTCCGTGTTTTAACCTGGACTAAGAGTAGCCACCATCTTCAAAAACTAAGCCATAATGGACAGCCAGATAAATATTTCTGATTATATTGGTTATATACCTAATATATAATCAATGTATTGATTATACCAGTTGTATGCATTCTGAAATTTTATCACCACTGCTGGTTCACATCAGGACTTCTACATTTGCCTTRGTATATCTTGAGACAGAAATATGATCATTTCAGGTAACATGACATTAAACTTGACCTGGTTATTAAGACTTTTTAAAATAAATTTTATGCACCTACATTTCTTTCAACTCCTGTGCAAAAGTTCCACCTAGATCAACAAAACCTGAGGCAAATCACTGTGAAATAAATGCACCAAATATTTACCTTCTCAGTTTTTTCTTGGACCTTTTATAAATATCTCAGCATTACCTCAGCAAATGATTCTCCGAATTTTTGTTCCTTCGAAATTTTTGTCAAATATTTTTTTAATATATTTTTAGCAAATCTAAGCAAAAACCCAAACTAAAGAAGGCTGCAAATCCTATTTGTCCAATTTCTCCCTGCCAAGGTTATCAATAATAGATACCATCAGAAAGTAAGACTGAGAGCATTAATACTGACACCCACATCACTCTGCAAAATGTCAATACATTTGAGAGAATTTAAAGACAAGCTTGAATGGCTGTGTATGTGAACTCCCTCTTCAGTAAACTGAGATCCCAAAGTGTGTCCAGAAGACAAAAAACAAAGGATTTCATAAGTAATTTTCCTGCATTCATTAGTATAAATACATGCAGGGTTGAATTCTATAACATAAATATTACATTTTTCCATGGATTTCATCAACCATTGCTCATGTATGCAGCCTGAGCAACATCAGTTRATAAATCACCTGTGTGAACACCTATATGGCCCAGCTCTAAACAATYCTGAATGCTCAAAAGAAATGCTTCTACATGAAATTATTTGATATTTGATTTTTAAAAATACAAAAGATTTTCACAAAAATAAGAACAGATGAATTTTGCTGCTGTTATTTATTTCCTATCAAGTTTATTAGCTGTTAAAACTGAATCAATTATCCCACAATATCTTTAGATGTCTTTTTTGGTATTCTAGAATCTGAACAGGRTTTAATGAATGGACCAGAATATATCCAGTAAAAGAAATTAACTCTATTTTATTAAATGAACAAAATGTTAGCACTTATTATGCCTCTTGTAAAATCTTATGCATTTTTACTCATTCAAATGAAAAAGAAAATCAATATGGATGGAAAATATCTCAAAGTCATTTATTAATATATTTGTTTCTATTTCACATAGCATAATATTCTCCTTGTAGAGATGCCATTCCMTTACAAAATAATTGTAATATTAAGGAAGGACTTTAATCAGCAAAATACCAGGAGATGTTCTGGAGTCTCTGTCACTGCAAGTTTTAAGAGTATCTTTGGCAAATCGGTTAGGAACAGTTTAAGTAGAATTTATCTTGCCTTAGGGCAGAAGGAAGCATGAGATGATCCCTTGAATTCCTTTCAGTCCTATTTTTGTTGATTCCTAGCACCTTCAGCAACATTATTTCTTGCAGCAGTGAGTTTATTCCAGGAAGTGGAATGACCTATATCAACGATTTCCAAGATCCTTTCCAAAGCCTTTGCTGTTTTCTAAGATTTAATTTGCTTGGAACTGTAGCAAATGAATTTGATAATWGATTTTTTTRTATGTCTACACATGYTTRTGTAGYTGTCAGCAGTTGTKGGCACTCAATTTATTGCTCTCTATACATTTATGCTCTCCTCCTTTGTCTTTCAGGTATGGGGGGGACCCACTAGAAAAGAACATCCACTCACCCTCTGTGCCTTTTCTATGCCCTGGTGCTTAGGCTGAAGGTCTACACCGGGGTTAAGTTGTGGTGAGGCAAACTCATCCTCAAAGGGAGGAGGCAACTGGCACACAGCTCAGTGGCCACTGTTTTTCCCAGGATGTTCTGTTTAAGCCTCAGCCATCAGCCTCTCCCCACCTCTGGGGATCTGTCCCCCATGTGGGGCCTCTCAGTGCTTGGAGCTGCAGCATYTCCTCCCCAACACCCAAAATGCCATGTCTTCTCTTTCATGCAGTGCAAAGAAGTAGGAGGGAAGAAGCAGCTCTAATTTCATTAYCTTACTGTTCACATAAAAGTCCTAGCACAGTTTGCTGCTCAGTGACAGATTTCTAATCAACCAGAAACTTCAGCTGTTCCATTTCTTTTCTATTTTATTCTGCACTTGCCTGTTCTTCTCTTAATCCACCTTACAGAAATATTTTAATGACACTTTTTCAGTCTAAACATTTCAGACTCACAGAAATGTACTTCTTTCAACTCAAATGTGGTCTCCCCCTCCCCCCCTTTTTTTTTTTTAATTCATTTATCTATCAATTAAATGATACTTTGAAACTCCTGAGTGGTACTTAGTCACTAAGCTCCACTGACTTTTAATTAAAGGTGGGTGTCTAATTGCCCAGAGTGCAACTGAAAATTGCCCAGAAGCCTTTCTTCTATATTCTCATTGTTTTATCAATCTCAAATGCCTTCTTCTTGTACAGTAAATTCAGGACATAATTTTCTCTGAAAAATCCTTAATAATTTTCATCAAAACTAAACAGGCACAAGAGCACAGAGGTCAAGAAGACCTTCACACRTCTCCAAATTTCTCTGTCAGTGTAGGATGACATTCATAGAGGAGGTTTGCTTTGCTCCTGGAGATATCATTGAAAATATTCATTTGATTTAAATAACATATAGTCAGTCCCATAAAGGGTATAAATCCTCTCAGAAATTATAATAATAATGACTTCAATATTTTGTTCCTACTAACTATCTCRGATTTTGCATTAGCCTTATTAGAAGTACTGTATTTTTAATAAAAGGAAGACATATACCTAAATTCATCATGGATTTTGAGAAATTATGTTCAGTTCTGCCTTAGAGATGACCTTGGGGATATACACTTATTAATTTGAACATGAAATGAGACAAACAAGTTTGGATGAACAAAAAATGGTTTGTGTTCCTACATTATGCTCAAACCAGGTTAAATAAAGAAAGAGAATAAACTAATTTTCTATGCAAAGCTGGAAGGCTTCTAGGTTATAGAATCCTAGAATCATTTRGGTTGGAGRACATATTTTAGATCCAACCATTAACAAAAGACTACCAAAGACATACTAAACAATGTCCCTGAACTGCCACATCTACAGGTTTTTTAAATGCCTCCAGGGTGGTGACTCCATCATTTCCCTGGTCAGCCTCATCCAGTGTTTTATTTTGGTGAATAACTCTTTTTCTAGTATTTGGACATAGGGGCATTTTTACTCATCCTATCTCTTGCTACTTGGGAGAAGAGGCCATCATCCACCTCACAATAACCTCACTTCAAGTAGCTGTAGAGAACAATTATAGCCCCCCTGAACCTTTTTTCCTCAGTTCTCTCAGTGACCCCCTCAYAGGACTTCTTCTCTAGATCCTTCCCCAGCTTAATTTCTCCTCTTTGGATACAATGATTGACCACAGAAAATGGAATTGCTTTATTCAGCAAGGATCCACTAAATGTTTGGAAAAGATTGCTGCTCAGCTTCTACAGAGTTCCTCTGGTCTTTAAAGAAATTTTTCATTTGCTAATTGTGGCCAAAATAAAGCTGAATTAGCAATGAAATACTCAGTGCTCTCTGAGTTCTTTGAGTGACACCAACCAATTCTTCTGTCAGTTATCAAGCTTTGCCTCATACAACTATGAAGAAGCACAGTCCCTGCAAGAAAGAAATAGGAAATAAATGCCATGAAGGAAGGGAAGGAAGACTTAAAGAGAAACATCAAAAAGTCTTCCATAAGTTCAAGATCTAAAAAAATGTCTTGCAAAGAAAGAAACGCCACTGCAACTAATCAAAGCAAATATATATATATATATATATTTCTCTTAAAGCAGCAACAAACCAATCCACCAAACAAACAAACCAACCCTCAAAAAACAACACAAAACACCACAGATACAATGCCAGAAGGTTGTTTATTAGGCAATTATTTTTTTGCCCAAAATGATTGTAAGAAGCTAATACCATGCTAAGCAGTATTAATATTTGTTTAATAGCTGTTGTTAGGAAATTTATTTTAACTATCGTATATCAGCTTTTCCACTACAAGTTGTTACTTTTTCAATTAGGAAAAWGAGGGTTTTTATTAAATTGAGACAGTGGTGAAAAAAATTCAATGTCAAATAGAAGCTGTAATTGGGAAGACTAAATTATCAAAACAGCCCAAATTTATTAGTGCTTTAATTTTTCTGACTAGAGTTTTTCAAATAAATATTTGCCAAGTTTCAAATTGTCACATATAAACTTGTTAATATTGCAGAAGTTGTGGGGGTTATGTAAGGAGAAACTGATTTTTGAAAATTTCAAATTCTGTGTTTATTATAGTTAAAATAGTGGAAAACAATTGCAAAAATCCAATTAGTATTAAAAGAACCCAACATACCTCCTGATGTTATTTACATATGAAAGATTTTAATAGGCATTTATTAATTCTATTTTTCCTTTAATTTCCATCTCAACTTACATAAAAATGATGAATTCTTTATTAAGTATTTACTTTTATTTGAATTTTTAAAAAATGTAGCTTGATAGGTGAAAACAATTGCAATGATCATCTTGAGAATTTCCATAACYACATCACTTCCATTGCTAACTTCTCCAGTACCTACAGAATTCCTGCTTTAAAACTGCTCCCTGAAGCACAAAATGCTTATTTGTTTTACTGTACCAGTGATGGGGTTTTTTGGTTTATTGTACCAGTAATGTCTTTTGCATTTAAAAGGATGAAAAAAAATCAACTGATAGAGCTGCTTTCTTTGTGTGAACAATTTTGTTTGGAACATCTCTTTTCCTTTAATGTAACTGCGAAAACTTACTTTAGTCTAACGGAATATGTATAAAGTAATCAATCCTTACACTCCATAGAACGCAAAACTAATGGAAAATCTTACGTATTTAAGGGTTTCTTAGAACTTTTACGCTGCAATTAAAATGGGATGAATTAAAGTTTAAATTTTTGCAATATTTTATTTAATTCCTCCCAGCTGCCTAGGATTTAACTTCGGTAGGCAGGTCAGCCCCACTCCACTACTTGTTCACTCCCTTGAGACTGGGAAGAGAATTAGAAGGGGAAATTTGAGAAAACTTGTAGTTTGAGATAAAGACAGTTTAATGTATAAAGCAAACACTGCATGAACAGGCAAAGCAAAACAGGGATTCCTTCATGCTTCCCTGTTAGATTTATCCCTCCTTCTCCTCTCCTGCAGCTCTTGTGGTCCTGGCTTGATATGTGTTTGGGACCAGCCTGCTTCTTCCTCTCGGGGAAGGGCTAGCGGTCCCCTGCGTGCAAGTATGCCTGAAGGAGGGAAGAAAAAGGGGAGACTTCTAACATATATAGGGTTTCTCTGAGGTAGGAAGAGGGAGACTGGCTTCCAGGTGAACAGACAGTTTATTCCAGCTGCTGTACCCAAAAGCCCCGAGTTCCGGTTGGGATAGCATTCTTATACCCTTTTGTCCTGGGCGTGGAAAACMCAGGACTGTCCAATCAGACACGGAGGGGTTGGGGAGGGACAGCATAACAGCAACCAATAGTTTTCCAGGCATCCATGCATATTCATGTCCTCATTAGAACTTCCCGCTCCCAGTGGGAACAAAGAACCACATGGTTCTTCTACATCAGGCAGCTACACTTCCCATGGGCAGTCAGGTGTTTAGCCATCTCCAGGGAAGCCAGGATCCCTCACATATGGATGACAAAACACTGTAGCTCTGAATCTCCCCCTTTTATACTTCCATTACTTTCACTGTGGAGCCTGAGGCCATAAGGCATGAGCCGTCCCTGTGGTCTGCAGGGGTCAGCTGTCTCAGCTGTGTCCCCTCCCAGCTCCTTGTGCACCCCCAGCCTGCTCTGTGGTGGGTGGGCTGAGGGTCAGAAAAGGCTTTGGTTCTGTACAAGTACTGTTCAGCAATAACTGAAATTTTTCCTGTGTGATCAACACATCACAAACCCAAAACACAGCACCTCATCAGCTCCTATTGACAAAAATGAGCTCCTTCTTAGTCATAACATGTACAGCGGCAAATGCAAATGTGATTTTTAGCAATTCTTTATCTATTCAGACCTTCAAAAAYTACTTATTTCTTACTGAAATTAATAGATTTCATTGATGTAAGATCTCATCATTTAAAAGAATTACTGTGTGCATTTCACTATCCTGTTTTTAGTATGATGTTGAGCAACACAAAATTATCTTCTATTTTGTGTATGTAATTAAATACCAGATCAGGTTGCTATGCAGGGTGTTTATGCACCATAAATCTTTCTGCTTATCACTATATTGGGCCAAAATTATATTGTGGGGAGGTGCACATTTTATTTTGCTTTGAAATCTTGTGTTTTTTCATTTGTACTGACATCCCTAGGGTGATCATCCATCAGATGATGTTGTGTCTACACTTAAGAACATAAATTGTGATATTTCTTAAAGTTTGCCTTCATCTTAAATAATCAAAATACTAAATACAATTTTAAATATCTTCCTAGAGCTTCCCCTTTCCATCCCATTCTATTTGCTATTGCACTTGCATCCCCCTCTATATTTTTATTTATCTGAAAGGGGTGAAAAGGCCCATTAAAGGTGGAAGTCAGTGGAGCTGTGCCAACTGGCAAAATCTTCTATTTCTGATGACAACACATCTAATTAATATACARTGAATCTGCAAAGAAACAATAATTGCTGTTGTTATCATCTATAATGCCTCACATGGGTTTCAAATGATAGCTATTGACATCCCTGCTTCCACTCCTAATTAGTGTTCCAGATATAATTGAAATGTTTCATTTCTCTATCAGTATGATATGGAGTGGTTATTATAAGTAAAAATACTGTTTAATACATAATTGAGTATAAAGTACATTTTTACTTTTMTTAGGGTTTGCTGGCAGATTATTTTTTTATTTCATTCCACAGTTCTACTTTGCAGGGTGGGATAAACAAAATTATTCTAACCTGACACACCAGAGTAGATCAGAACAAAATACAAAAATACTTCWACTGAGTTTGGTTCTGGTTTCCTCTGCTGGACCCACATCCTGATTCATCTTTTCAGAACACAAGAAAAGTATAATATGAGCTGGGATTTTTAACATGCATACTTTTAAGAAAGCCAAAGTTGCTGCTGACAACTTCATCATGCTTTGTATATTGATGAAACCTGCTTGTACTAGGAGTGTGAAATTATTTTTCATTTCATGTAGCAAAGTGCCAAAGCAACACAGATGTTCTGTTCAGGAGTCTGGGCTTAAATTTTCTTTTCAAAGAAGTACAGTCTGTTTCACTTTATACAATGAAGAGGAAACATCTATCATATAACACATTTGTTTTAAAGTATATGCTGCATTGTTTAATGTATTTCCTATAGAACTTGAAATCCAAGGTTTAAGAGAATATACACAAATAAATTTATTGGGTAAGAGTAACACAATAATTTCCTAAAGATGAGTCCCTGAATATAACTCCCTCCAAGAATTTAGATGGTTATGGGAAGTACAAGTTTTCTTAGTGGCATCTTAATGCATTCTTGTGCACTTTTGCTTTGTTCTTTTAAATATCACTACTTTAACAGATTGCTACTGTTTTTCTACTATCATTTTTGAAATTTCATTCCCCACTTTCAATATGGTAATGCACTCGATTAATAGTTCCTGATCTAATTATTAACTTGTTTCTAAGTGCTGAATTGCTAGTACCTGTTGCAGGTATTGGAATTATTTATAAATGCTGTTTTCAAGGGAGAYGCCTTATTGGTCAATATTGCCCAAATGGCCTCCTACCTCCTATTTTTGGTGAGGGGCACTGTGTAAGTAAGAGGACCATTAATGTAAAGGCACCAAGGAGCTCATAATGTGCTGAGGAAATCTGTTAGTTGGAGTGCATCTTAGAAARGAAACAAATAACTTGACCTGAATATTCTGCCCAATTTCCTGCCTGACAGTCTTGACATCTGGGGAAGGTTTCTGCTTCTGAGTAAGACTGCTAACAAAACACAACAAAACACAATCTGTCTGTTGGAAATATTCCAGTATCCKTGACTTTTGTCTGTCTAGGTTGACCCAGTAACTCTTCACTCGTTCTGATTTTCCTCAAAATAAACATCAAACATAAGTTAGAATTCAATTTGATCTACCAAGAAACTTTGATGTCAACGACTCTGAGGCACTGCTGATAGTCTTCAGTGCTTTAGCATGACTAACAGCTGTGATAACAAGACTTTGTCTTTTCTTGGCCTCCTGAAGAGCCTGGGAAATAATCAGAACAGATTATCCTCCACAAGACAGAGCAGCATCTTTAAAAAAAATCATCAGCCCTTTWGTACAGTGTTTTTAGGTAGAATAGCTGGCAGGAATAGTGTTAAACATGAGTTTATTCTACAGTGCTACTGTTTCATCTGTTGTTTCCTCTGACTTCAATGGCTTGGGAGGACATAACTGTCAAAAAATTGCTATGAAAGAAAAGCTATTTCCAAGCAGTTCAATAGGAAAAATACATGGTGATTTTAACTAAATTGCAATTGTTGACCATTAGTTACCAAAGTCTATAGTGAAAAGATAATATTGATTTAAAATGTATTSAATTACAGGAGTTCAAAATGTTTCTTTTCATGTCTGTACTTTGTTCTCCTTGATGTTCCTTGCTCTCTATTATTTTTTTTTCCTTAAGAAAATCTGAGCTGCCTTTTCACAGAAAGAATGGTAGGGATGGACACAGCATCCCTATTTTAATGAGGTAGGTGTTATAGAACATGACAYAGTGAGTGTATGAACACTGGAATGCTGTGGATTACATTTGCTTTTTTTTCGGTTTCCACACAGATATCAAACAGAGAAACCTTGATGTCTCAAAGTTTATTCTTTTCCAGTCAGATATAATTACAGATCCAATTGTTGGAGGTGCAGGGGGAGAGAATCTTTCCARGAGAGTCATCCTCTGCAATTTGCTTTCATATTTTTAGTGTGATTTTGCTGACATTTGGATTCCTGTCTATTTGGGAAGAAAAGTACTCAAGTGCAGGCACATGAACTTTCCTGCACTAGAGTATTTATCAGGCAGACAACTGTGGCACACCAGGACTTTGATTCCATTATCTGGGATATTATAATTTCAAAAAGCTCATAATGTAGCAGTCCACTTTTTAAGGTGTGYTGGTTCTTTGGATCCCATGATGCTGCCTGAAATAGATGCAATTTCCTTTCAGTGCAATTCCCATATAGACAGGTCCCATCAAGTAGTTTGGCACCCTTTTACCTCCAGTTTGTTCTCTCTTGTGCCAACAAAAGCAGATGYTAGTAGACAAATTAATGTAGTTTTGAGGAAAACCTCATTATCAGGAGAACATTTTTTTCCTCTGTTTTTTCTTTGGTCAAATGTTTTATTATATACAAAGACAKCTATCTACTGCTCAAAATCTGAGAAACAGCAGGACAATCAACTGAAAAAATATGGTTCAGCAACTTACAAAAAAAAAGTAGGAAAAACACAATGATTTTTTTTTCTATTTATCAAAGACATGAAGAATTTAATTAGTTAATCTGGCATCTTTCAGCTTTCACATATTTCTCTATATTTATTATGACTTTTAAATGCTTATTTTCTGCCAAATGATTCATAACAGGTTTAGAGAACAAGTTCTGTCATTTTTAACGTAAAATGTTTAGAGAGAAAGTACTGAAGAAATWCTAAGGGAACATAAAAGAACCCGCTTGTTTGGAGATTTGTTTAACTAATGAAAGAATCATGTTATAAATTGGTAGATGAAAGAGGTACAAAACTTATTGCAGATCTTCCTGTTCCCAGAAATTTRTATTTCCAAGGTGAAACCCTTACATTTGCCTTACTTCTTGCCCTACATTTGAAACCCACACAGACATATTAAYAGTGACCTCAAGAGACTGCAGTCATGCTGCAGGCCAGAAGATCCTTGCTAATGCCACATAAGGGTTTGGCASTGTCTGACAACTCAGCCAAGCAATATCTCCCTCCCAAATGGGCAGCCTCTATGAAGGGTGACATCCTCACCTGGTTTGCTGAAGTCTGGGGGCTCTCTTCTAATGAGAGCTGACAAAAGCTTGACACAATCAGCAGCACTGGGAACTGAAATGCTGTTTCTTGAGCATAACAAAGCCTCCAGTTCTTTCCTTTTAACATCATTAAGAGCCCTGAGGATAACAACAGAATGTGAGGGAAGGATAATATGATCAAAAAAGATGGAATCCTCTGCTGTCTTTTTCTCTGGTATAACCAGGTTTTAAGAAAAATAAATTTCAGGCACTGATACAGCATCAGTAGAAAGTACATTTTCATACAACTGAGAGAATACGAAACAGAATGTTTCAAATGCAAATTTCTATTTTAAAAAGTTACTTTTAAAAATATTTTAGGAACATAATAGAGAGAAATCAATACATATTTACAGTTTAGATGAAGCAAATATTCTATTTCTTTAGAATTAACCATAAAAACATGAAAAATATACAGTCATGTATTTATGGTAGGTGGAAATTTTCAGTCTACTTTTTCAAGACTTTGGCTTAGTGCTGCAAAGTGAAATATTTTTTAATCTGTATTTTTAAAATGAAAACTGGTGTGCCAAGGCTTGTCAGTTAGCACTAGCTGACCCTGCTCGAGGAGAAGATTGAAGTAGATGATCTCAAAAGATGCCTTCCAGCCTCAACAATTCTGTGAATAAATAAATAAATAAATTAGTGAAAGTAGATCAGGGAGTTAAGTAACTAATCCTTAAACTCAGCATTCTGCCTCTGGATTTGATCTGAAATGAAGATGCATTTGATATTCACATACTTGTGCTGTTGCCCATAGAGTAAAACCAACACACACAGCTGGATGCATGATGAGCATGGGGCATTTTGCTTATCCTGACAGGAGCAGAGGCTGTCAACAGTTGAAGCTTTCTGGAGAGCTCTGTGTGGATTGATAAGAAAGCTCAAGGAAAGGTCAGGACATGCCATGGAYTCGCTGCCACGAGTATGCAAATGGACATGTTTGCTACTAGGGCTGTTTTAGTACCAGTGCCCAAAGATTTCAAGATGTCAGGAGTAATCTGAAAAAAAACGTTTGAGTCAAATTTATTGCCAGTAAGGACATGATGGAGTAGGGGAGAAATGGCTGGAAGACATTTCCAAGCTAGTACTCCTTAGTACTTGTGTCAAGGTACAAGTGATTGAATTTGGTTGTACCTCTAAAGGCATAGATAGAAGCTTGAGATAAATCTGTTTGATACAGGGTACTCTGGCTGGACTAGAGCCTACCAAAATTAATGTGCATTGGTTTTGAAAAATTATTCAATATAAAAAGGAAATGTTATTAATAATCTTAAAAATCTGCAGTTTTCATTTTTAAGTGGGTGACAGGACCAAAAGTCAGATATGAGGCACATGCTCCCATCCACATCATATACAGAGTTCAATATAGGATTAGAGACAAAAACAGAGGCAAGAACCTCTTGAACATTAAAGTTAAGTCTCTGTAATAGCAAGCAGCTATAAAATATTCATCAATTCAGAATGGTCCATGGTACTATATTACTTGTGGGGTTTTTTCAGACATGTCTTCTCTATTATTCACAGACCAGAACAATTAGTTCAGTGTTTGGATTGATGCAGTGAGAAGGAAAGCTTTTGACATCCTCAGTGAAAGACTTTTACCTCTGGAATCCTTTGCTGAAGGAAAAGCAGAAGCTATTCTCTGAGTATAACTCAAAACATTGTTTTTTTCAGCAGGCAAAAATACAACCATTAAACAGATGGATATAGTAACCATAATAGGATTTAGTCCATGGAGAAAGCAGAATGTCCTAGTCTGCGAGCCAATTAGTCTATCTTCATTTATTCTGTGTCTCAGAGGAAGACTGTTGATTCAGGAATCTAGTTCCCACTTGAGTTTATTTATCTTCAGGCCATTTGCTAAGGTTTGACCATTCCATCAAACTCCTTTAAGACTATCTGATATTATAGGAGTTTATACCATTGTGGGAAATTTATTATTTCTGTCTGTGCACAACTGTTCTATTCCAATTGTAAATGTRCTTCATGACAGTAAAAAAAAAAACCAAAAACCTAAACCCAAAGCATTTTGCAACACATGGAAAATGAATATATTGTTTCTCTAACCAGCTGTAGGGAAAAAACTCTCATATTCTTATGGTTTTGATTTTGTAAAAACAGAGGAAATAGCTTAAGAGAGAGGGTGGGAACATGAGGGAGTTTATCATAACAGAATAAAGGGACCTCACCAAAGCTCTCACAACATGACCTATAGATCTGTGTCAGTCTCTCTTCCCAGGGGAGAGTGAGAGTGAGAATTCACTCTGAATCAATATTTAAACGTACACAATACTGAAATGAAGCAGAGCAAGTGCCCACATGTACTTAAGTATAAACACACAAGCTGTTAAAAGTACTCCCCAATAATTTGCTCATCTTGATTCCCAGCCCCCCTCCCCCATGGTGCTTCACTTTGCAGATGGGCATTTTAGCACTGGCTCTTGCCAAGCTGCCCTTTTTCATCTCTGTTTTAATCCTTTATCTCGTAGCTCTAGGTTTGCCTAGGATTTAACCTTGTAAATATCTTTGATACATGCATTTAGGGTTGACAAAACTTTGCAGAACCTCCATATTGACAACTGAGATTTTCAGATTGAGGCTCTTTTTTCAGGATTAAATGGAAGATTTTTTCCCCGTGGAAATAAATTTTTAAGGTCAAAAATATGAATTCAGAACCATATATGTTCTTAAAAAAACCCTAAATAAACAAACCACTAATGAAAAATACATGGTAACTCTAAGGGTAGTGTTTTCATTAATATGAAATGGCGTGATGCCATTCAAATGAGGGCATAATATTTGTTGAATATCTTTTAATTAGAAAATGTTTGGGACTTCTCTAGTACATTAAAYATTTTGTCATTCCCTAAAATTGAATTCTTCATCATAATAAGTTATTAATTTTTTCCAACATACAAGCTGCTAAGAAATGTAGGCACTTAGAAGATAAAAGGAGAGATTAACAATTAATACAATGTGTYATCAATATTTGACACCCTACTTAGCATGACTATTATCTACTACAATCTACAGAAAATATTCTCCATGCTCCCACTGCATTACTTGAGTGCCATATGGCCATACTTGTTTTTCTTCAAATAATTTTTACATAAACAGCTGGTGAGCTGTTTTCTTTGTAACATGACACATATTTTTCAAGACAGTTAGGAAGGACTGATGTAACACCAGTGTCTGCAGTGCTTTTCGTGTCAGGGTTATAAGGAACCTCCTCTTTATTATTCAAAAATTCTGAGCTTATGCTGTGCTTTGCTTGCTTTGGGGGGAACCTTTTTTTTTTTTTTAAGTGACTGCTGAGCAAAAAGACTACATTTTCTTACTTTCTGCTGATATAATCTTTGATATAAGACTGAGTGTAAATGAATGCTTAATCACACAATAGACAATTAAATTATAGAGTCTTGTGSAAGCTCTTTAATAACTGTAATTACAAGTGGTGTTCAGCTAGCCTAGGATTTGATCTCTGTCACCTTAGATAAAGGTAAATCTGAGCTGACTTGGCAGCACAGGGATTGTTTCACTTACATGGYACTCAATTTATTCAATTTACTGTTTTATCCTATGCAATTACAGTACTGTGTAAACAATAACAAAAAACTGAATAAAAGATGGATTTTAAATCTTTTCCTTAAATATCAGTGATGCTTTTTCAGGACTATGCACCAAAATCTGTTTCACCCAGTGATATTAGTTTGCAACAAGCTTTATGTGAAATTTAATTTTCCCAACATATTCACTTGAAAAGCTTTTCAGCAATCCTTCCTCTCACTTGTAAAGAACAAGGTATAGGAGTTTTTATTTTATAAAAACCCACACATGTATATAAAAGGAAAATCAAAACTTTTAGAGACACGACTAAAGGATAAGAAAATGCCTTAAAGATTTTCTTCTAAAGGCTTTCTGTTGTTTTCACAAGYATAAGGAGTGATATATATTTGATATGTTTTATTAGTGGCCAAAACAACCATTTCTGAAGAAAACACCACATGGTAATTGACAACTGTTGAAAACACTTTATTGAGATTTGTGGAGAGTATAAAATTTCAGGTGAGTCAACTGCTGTCAGAAATGTAGGGTTAGTTTCCCTGCCTCATGGCTTAATGTCACAGAGGACACCAGAAAGATTTCTGGAGGAATACAGAGGGATAGGACTACMCTGAACTGGTTATTCAATAGCAGGAGAGCAAATTAGCTCCTGACAGCAAGAACCTATGATAAATTCTTTAGTTAGTGGATCTSGTACTTGATTTAGCACTTGATGTAGGTTTTCCTGCATGTTTCAAAAGACATTATCTGTAGATTAAAGCAGTAAACTGATGGATAAATTTGCATGCTCTCAAATTTTATAGGGAATTCCAAACACTCCTGAAAATAAACTAAAACACTTAYCAATAGCAAACAATTAAAAAAAAATAAAAAAGGTACTTCTTGTGGAATGCTTAGAAATTCCTGTTGGTCTKGTCTATGGGGTTTTTTCTTGTTTGCTTGGTTGGTGGATTCTTGGGTTTTTTTAGGAGGGTTTGGGTTTGGTTGGTTGGTTCGGTTTGGTTTAGTTTCGGTTGGGTTTTTTTTTTCCTATGGCCTAGCTGCAGCTCTAACTTGAAGCAAGTTCCCATTATAAATTCATTTCAAGAATTAAAAGTTAATTAGTTAATTTTACCTGAATTTAATCATTTTTAGGTAGAATCAGTGACAGATTAATAATGTGTCAGACCTGTTTAGGCAGATATGARCAGAAGTTATTCAACAGCTAGCTAAAATGAAGGAAAGACTGAAAATTGATCAATTCCAAGGTGGAAAAATAAATGTCCCCAATATTATTCTTATTCATCCTGCTCCAAATCCAGCATTCCCTGGTAAATGCTGCTGCACAAAAATCTATATCACTTTTTGCTTGTCAAAGAAACTGTGATTTTCTCTAGACTGGGGCCTGAAGCAGTCCACTATCTCTGCCACCAGATGCTGAACAACTGGTAGACAAAAAGAAGAAAATCTCCTGGATTTCTGTCCCAAAAAATGCACCAAATAAAAGGAAAAACTGAGTCTATAAATAGCCCATCTCTGCAACTGCATGTATTCCCAAGCAGCTGGAGGAGTATCAGAGAGAGGCATGAGCACTAGGAATGACAGAGAATGTCACCATCAGGGTGTGACACAGACCCAAATGGACCTTCTGCTCAATGGGTTTGCAAGTTCAGAGCATAAGGGGGTGGAATATGTTGACTGCAGACTCAACATATGTTCCAATTTTCTGTATTGGTGCAGAACCTTGTCGTAACCACTCAGTTTAATTCTTCCGTCCCATAAACCGAATATATTTGATAATTTGTTGGCCTATTTCCCTTACCCCCCCCCCCAAATTACTTATTACATATTTGCTGTATTTTCTTATTGAAATTTTGCAGTAATACTGCCTTAGAGAGGTAATAATGTTTATATGGGGGAGCACTTTGCATTGTTGAAATTGTCTTTTATGAGACTGTAACTGTTTAATCTGGTACTCATATTCTGCTGTTTAACTTGTGTTTGTAAAACATAGATATTGCTTCTTCTGTTATATCATACCAGTTATGAAAGACTTAGCACTCACGGGATCAAAAGTCTGTCAAACTCTTAATTTTAGCAGTGATGATGATGATGATGATGATGATGATGATGATGATAATAATAATAATAATAATAATAATAATAATAATAATAATAATAATAATAATTCTTAAATAATGGAAAATTATTACAATAAATGTCTATTGAGGGAATTAGTGAGTACAGCAACACTTCAAAAGTCTTTAAATACTGAGGTCTAGACTGTGATTTGTATCCCCATAAAGAAATTTATTTTGGAAAATAAAGGATATTTAAACTTTGAACTTCTGCTCTATCTTTACAAGGTGTTATATTTTAACAGTTAAGAAGTATTTTGTTTCCTTAAGTCTTTTGGTGAAAACCTAATTACTCCTGTAAGTAGGAAAAAAAATGGGGARGTGATCCTTAAACTTCAGTTTTAATCAGTGAATATGCATTTTWAATGAACCTTTAAATGTACTCCTCTTACAATCCTGTAAACATTCACCTTTTAAACAAGATGCATTCACTTGAATAAATATTTTGACACATCAGTCAGACATTGATTAAATTAGTTCTCTAAATCATCATCTAAATACTTCACTGAAACAGGGTAAAGTGATTACATCTTCCACACAGTAAATTCTCATTTAGTTCCAATACTAAAGGGGAAAAAAAATCTTTGAGCTGCAAAATTTGAAGTTAAGGTAAAGATTAAAGGACTGATCACTGAGCTAATCTTCTCTAACCTTGCACTGGTAGGCACTGGAATTGCTGCTATTTAATGCTGTTTGAAAAGAGCTCTGATTTTGATAAAGAACTGCCCCTGACTGTGATAAAAATATATATTTTCAGAGACAAATAAAAATGTTCCCTCAATATATAATTGAAACATTTATTTGCATTTTTTGCTGTGTGGCAAAACTTCAGGACAAACAGAGACACAGAGGTGTATATAAAAGTTTCTCTTTCATTATATGATCAATATTAAATCCTAATATTAAATCACATGACTAAAGGTGTCTTACTATTTTGCCTCTAAGAAWCTTTCATGAAGATCATTTATAGATTCCTTGATATTCATGGAACTGCTTTTTGGCACAGGCCTTTACACTTGGTCAAAGGTAAGAACAAGTCTCTGAAGGAACATGTCYCACATCCCCAAGACATTTGAGAACACCTAAGGCATATGATTCCATCTAGGATGGATTTTTTGATCTGATCTTGATAGGAGAATTCTCCTGYCTAATAGCTTTAAAAATAAATTAATTAAATGTATAAAATAATCAAATTTCTATTGTAAAGAAAACTGAAGTTGAAAAAAGTGTAATAATCCTATTAAAAAGAAGATAATATTTTATTCTGAAAAATGGTATCAGATTTAATAATTTAAATCAATTTAAATGTTGCTTATGCTCAAAAAAATGAGTTAACCGATTTTGCCTCAGAAGTGTTTCAATCTGTGCATGTTTTACTTACACCATATGTTCTTGYAGCTGAAAGATATTCAAAATTTAATCAATGTTATAACAGAAAATGAAGTTCTACCAGCTTATTAGGCAGTAAGAAGTTAGGTTTCTAAAATCTACTCAAGGAAAAGTTTCACATTAAAAAGGTCATATCAYGCTATTTGGCTACATTAAATACAAATTCACTTGTGTGATATAGTGAAAATCATTGGGTATTCTAAACTTTGCAGAGGTGGGGATGTGACAAAGTAATTTAAGTAACAGCACAGGAAGATTCTCTGATCTGTTGWGCAAAATGCGATGCTCCTTTTTTCACAGCTCTCCACAAAAACTGTTTTTCATCCACAATTTCTACTGCAGCAGAGGATCTTTTGCTGTGGTTTTTGTGCAGACCACACTGAACAGGCCCCGTGTGACACCTTCAGCACAGGTCCCTGTGGCTGCCACTGTGGCTTTCAGGGCTCTCCACATGAAGTTCCTGTGAGCTGGAGCAGCAGCTGTGAGGGCARGGGCTCTGTGCACTCTGCAGCCTGGACCAGCAATGAACATCCCCAGGCTTCTTGAAGAAAAAAATGTAAAAACCACAAAACCCACATGGAAATGCTTGACTGTTCTTTTCTACAAGCATTTGCCTCTTGCAAGATGACTTATGAGCATGTACATTACCAACATTGGTGTCTTTRTTGCTGGCAAAAGGAGGCAGCTCTCTTTAGATAAAGAGAGGATCTTCAAAAAATAGATTAAATAGGCAAGTAACACCTTGTGAAAACAAAGGCTTGTGAAAACCAAGAAAGGAGCAGCAGTTACTTTTTCCTCTTAGTGAGTAGCATTCCTTTTCAGTCACTTTGTGAGCAAGATGTGTGGAAAGAAAGGCCTGATGGATCAGTTTAGGGTGCCATTTTGTGGAGACAAGGCAGGACTGGCCCCTCTACCTTACCATGGCTCTCACAGATTTCTGCAAAATCTTATTTTTAATTTGCTCTTTCAGTATATATGTATAAAAGAGTTTAGGGAAAACGTCTCTGAATTTAGTGATTTTATGTTTGCAAGGTCACCTCATCAGTGCATTCAASAGTCAAAACAGCTGGATAAGCTTTTCTTTGTGGGTATTGATCCAACTGAATTAAACAGTCAAAGAAGATGGAAACAACTGCAGCAGAAACCAACAGAAATTATATGATTAGTGCTATTTTGGACACAAATTATCCCCTTTTCACAGACCTGCAATACTTCCAGATAGTGTTTTGGGAACAATTCCATGGGGTCTACTGTAGAAAAAGCAACATTGAGCTATATTAGATTTAATTACACAGCTTTAAGTCTATAGCAAGATATCAGTTGATTTAAGTCTGTTTGAGAATCTAGAATAATGTTGTGGTTTTATGTTGAACAAAAGAGCTATTTAATTTTAAAAATCATCTCAGAATTTGCATATCAAAACAACAACAACAAAGACCAGGAATTGAATGAAAAAATTAAAAATTAAAATACAAGACAATATGAATAATATGAGAATCATCTAGGATGGAAAAGAGCTTTTAGATAGAGTCCAACCTGTGAAGGCATTTAGCTTTCTTAGAAGGTGAAATAWAGTTTTGAAATAAAATGTCACTTTTTGGTTTATATTTTGTGAGTTGTAGAATTTTTTATTTCTGTCTCCAAATACTTTCTTGTCCTGCTAAGGAGATTAACTGCCTAAACAGAAATACTCATTATTATATATGCAAGAAAGTAGGGAGCTGAAGTTGTACTTGGTCATGTAATTTAAAAAAAAAAAAACTTTTGGTTTATACAACCTCTTCCATTAAAACCTTGGTTCAAGATACACTGTACAATACATCAATGAAATTGTCACTCTAATCAATATAAAGTGGAATTTATATTGGGAGTAAAATTAAAAGATTAAGAGAATCTTTAAAAGAGCAATTTTCAAAGACAAACTGGTAAAAAGTGTAAAAATTTTTTCCCAGATTTTATGTTCTGCATCCAAAAAATATTATTGATAAATAAACACTGTCAGTGTTGGGAATAGGCAAAAAAAAAAATAAAGAGGATGTCAGATGTAGGTACTTATAGTTACTGTCTTGAGAAGCAAACCATGCAGTTCTTGAAAGTACAATATTAAATTTAAAAAATGATGCAGCAGTGACCCATTTCTATTGACTGAAGTATAAAACCCCCAGCATCCATCAGCTTGAGAGATTTTCTTGTACGTATTCATGAAATGTAGTTGTGGATTATTCATTGAAAGTTTACAACAGAGACTGAATGAATGGAAAGTGTGAGTTCAGAGTTCATTTCTAGACAACTAAGAAAAAATAACAAAAGTTAAGCACCAATAATGCCAGGATTTTACAAAAAAAAAATATATATATATATATAAAATAGAAATATATTTTAGGGGAATCCTTCATACCCAGAATAAAACAAACATCAATTCATTGTCATCTATTCATTCTGAAGTTTTGGGAGTTTGATTGCTTTTCCTTTGGTCAAAGCCTTGCCAACAGCTGCACTTCTTGTGCAGAAAGATGATTAGATGATTTGGAGCACCTTTTTTATGAGGAAAGGCCAAA
>CADDXX010000507.1:341606-430902 GCA_902810485.1 Alauda arvensis | reverse complement strand
AGAGCATCAGTGATAGGACCAAGGACAGTGGCTTTAAACTGAAAGAGGGCAGGCTTAGATTAGATATAAGGAAGAAATTTTTACAATGAGGGTGGTAAAGCACTGCTGGAGCAGGTTGTCCAGACAGTTGGTGGGTGCCCTGCACCAGGAAACATGCAAGGTCAGCTGCACAGGGCTCTAAGCAATCTGACCTAGCTGAAGATGYAGCTGTGCTCRTGGCAGGGSTGSTGTACTAAGTGACCTTTAAWGATCCCTTCCAACCCAAACTATTCCTTGAGTCTGTGACTGATGGGAGCATTCTCAAGGGTAGTGAGTTAAATATATAAAAACTGTCTGTGTTGTGGCTGAAAAGGAAGCTCTATCTTCTTTTCTCTCTTTTTGAAACATGACAGATGGAAAGTAATTAATCTAATYGTGAATGTCTACAGAGAGATGCTCAGTTTTGAACCAGACACCTCAGCTCTGTTATCCATCCTTTTAAAGTCAATAGAGACACACAGTGCTTTTGCAGCACAAAACACATGGAATAATCTAAACRCCTATTTTAGATTCAAATGGTCATGCATTATGCATTTCCACTAATGCTAACAAAGGGAATCTGAGGAGATTCTTGTAGGTCTTACCCCACTTGTTGAAATTATATCRATTTAATTATATGCTTAGTGTGTGCACATGTAATAATGCCTTCATGAAGAAACTTTATGGGTAAAAAGAAAACACCAAGTTTTTATTTCCTTTGAAAAGATTCAAACTACTCAGTGGTGCATGTTAGTTATGACATTAGGAAAGAATTTTATTAATCTGAATTCACTTCACTTATTGGTGAATATAAATGTTCTTAGACACTGAAGTTGAAATATGACTGTTGCTTGCTGGGGCAGTTGGAAGAGGTGCTGTAACAGGAAATGGGATGTCCTGTTGAGGTAGTAGGAAGAGAATGTGATCCCTGCTGATATCACAGACAAGGATGGGTGGGTACAGGACAGACACAAGAGGAAACAGGAGAGATCCCAGCTGAGTGCTTCTKGTTTTTCTTTTAAGGCAGTACTTTACTTTTCCATTTTCCCCATATCCTTTTCTTTTTTCTTTTTTTCTTTTTTTTTTCTTAAGTACATAAATAAGTTTAGCTCTAGGTTAAAAGTAGAGGCTGCAGAGCTGTTRGAGGGCTCTATAAATAAAGAGAAGGGAATTGTAGGGAGTTCCTGCAAGAGTTCCTGCTGACACAGGGGGATCATCATTTTGGGGTACATGTTGAACCCCTCATAGAAACAAGAAAAGCATAAAAATATCTTCATTCTGACCTTGGCTCGTGRGTCAGGGGCACAAACTACCTAACAACTGTGCTAGGGAAAAAGAGCACTCTAACTGCAGCAGAATGTCATGCAATACATATGCAAATACTTYAATGCTTCCWAAAACCATCATCATCTGTGCTGGTTGCTGTCACTRTTCTATRTTATATGCATTTATATTGCAAACACTGCCCCAGGCATCAATGACAAAACCTTTATTTTGTATGGCTATATTAGGGCAAACTTACCTATATATAGCTAAGTTATAATTGCAGAGAATGCATACAGCAGTAAATATATATTTTTGTGTTGTAAGATTTAGATAGTATTTAGTTTCTATTGAAAATCTGAGTAATTTTATTCAGAATAAATAGTGTATATCTTTAACATAAACATGTATACACAGACTGACAGATCCCCTTTAATTAAAAAATTGGCACAAATTGTATTTTCCACCAAGGAAAATGTTTAAAGTTTTGGGTGGGTTTTGACCCACCACCCACTCAGAGTGGCAAAAACATGTAGACTTGTAGAAAACATGTAGAATATTAGGATCTACATAGAACAAATATTTTGCCATGAACCAGGGAGGTGGGACTTTATGATGAATAATTAACTTATTCAYAGTTTTTATCAAATATGAACACTTTATTATAATTGGAAGAGTAGAAGGCAAGTAAAACAGTTTTCAGCACATTTTTCATGTAGGAAGGGAACTGAATGAGTAGAATTTAACCACAAAAGGGAACAACAGCTAAAAAGAAATATCAGTGTTACAACTAAAACTGTGTGAATTGTTTTCTTCTCAAGACAATAAAAAACTTCCCCTACAGGTGTGRGAAAGGGGGATATTTCATACTGACACTTAGGAATGAGAGACTCTCCACASAGCTCAGGGAAATCTTGACTGGGAGAAATGTGTCTGAAATAAAGGTTTTGGTGCTTCAGGAGGACACAATTGCTCCTTAGGGAAAAGAAATTTCAGGAGGATTTYGTGTACAATTGCTTCTCTGCCAAAGGTGGGATATTGGTTTTATTGCCCAAATTGCAGAGTGACTTTTGTTGTTGTTGCTTACAATATCCTCTAAAACCCCATCTTCTCCTTTCARGAGTTGAATGTGGAAAAATCTGCAGAAATAAGCCACAAGACATGTCTGATACTCCAGGATTTGGCTGGAGATACCATGGAGATGTCAGTGGTGATCTTTGCAGGTCTACTGCAGTTGGCACACAGGGGCCCTGTAGATTAAGGGGAATTAAGACACAAATCAATGCCTAGAAATGATGCCAGTGAAATTACAAAAGAAGGAGAAAATCTTTGATCCAGGAAACCTTAAAGAGAGGTCGAATGTTATATACCACAAACAAATGTGGTAATACTCCAGGAGAAAAGGCTAAGCCACCACTTAAAGCTGGCATTTGTGGTTAGTTTATATAGTCTGAAGGAAAGAGGGAGGTGGCCTGCACTTTGCATAATTACATGCATTTCAAATATTCATCTGCAGTCTTTTAAAACTGTGAGAAATATTTGTGCACACAGTGAGCTTCTGATGAGTTTCAAATTGAAATATTTGTTCTTGGGAAAACCACTGTGCTCCTATCTTGGCAATTTATCTGATACAGGCTCTTTGCAATTCATCCATGTAATCACAGTATAACAGGTGAGAATTAGTGGATCAAAGTGAAATGTTCAGGAACATCCAACCCATCTTTTGAGAGAAATAAAAACAAATTGCCTCCAGCTTACAACTAGCACAGATAACTGCTCTTTGTTTACTGCCCAGTGAACCACATCCASTATTTAGCAAAGAAAATAAGTTTAAAAAAATTTTGTTCTTTGAAGCATTATTTGATTATTGTTTGATTTTAATTTCCTGAAATAAATAGCAATTACTGCTTGAAAAAATCGTACCAGTATCTGTAATGTCTTTGTAGTGTTGGCTTTAAAAAAAAGAAAAAAAAAAAAAAAGAAAGCTTTCCTGGAGTGACTCTTGCATCAAATTTGCTACATAGAAATACATTTCTAGAAAATTATTGTCTCATAGATTTTCTATTGAGAGAAGGACTTACTCTGTGCAAAAACACCCCCAAACTCACAAAACCCAAACAAAGAGCAAAACAAACCTAAACACAAAAACCTAAGCCAAACCAAAATTATCAACCCCTATTTTAATTAAAGACAGGAAAATAAAGCAATCCTAAAGCACTTGTCTGTTGATGAAAAAGGAAAATTAAATAATTCAAAATATCATTTAGAATTTCCAGTATATGTTCAGTATATATTCARTCTGATTTCTGGTTTAAATGGTTAATGTGGTGTAGTAAGAGTGAAGAGAAAGGCATGACAACTAATACCTTGCACATATTTTCAGAGTCTCTGCAGATATATAAAATAGTATGCACATTCAKGTAAAAATATTTCACATTTTCTATGAGTTATTTTGATATCTAAGTGTGGTGTATATATTCCTGGGAACAGAAGCTTTAAATCTCTGTCCTTTTAGCTTAAAACCAGTTCTTTATGCTAACAAATGTTAGTGGCTTCTAAAAGCGTAAGTATTTTCTGGATAGAAAATATGGATTTGAAAATCCTTTGGTAGAAAATACCCTGCTTGTAAACTGATATTTCAGGGAAAAAAAAAATTTTATCAATTTGGAAGGAGAAGCATTTTTGAAAATTATAATACTTCCTGTAAGGAGTACATTTTTGGCCTATTAAATAACATAATAAAGCATGCAACTGCACAAATGAAGCAAAGAAATGATCCTTCTGCTGCCCATGCTGTCTTCCCCAAAAGCAGACTTCCTTTTCATTTTATTTGAAATACAAACCAGATAAAATAGATTTTTAATTGCACCAACAAGCTCTTCTCCAAATCACACTAAGCTAACCATCACAGACATGATTTTTAAAGTTACTTGTATCCTTCTCTATTTTTCTTTAATTCTTTTGCACTTAAATTAGGAAGAAAGGAATAAATCATAATGCTATCTTAAAATAGAAGGCCAAAAACAATCAACTTTAAAAAGTTACAAAATGACTCCTGTAAAACCCTTTTTTTCTTTAGAGTMATTAAGTGTGTCAACTCCTGTTGAGAGTCCCTATTCCTTCTGCTTATCATCATCCCCTTCCCCACTGTGCAGACTCACAGATAAAACTTCATCAGCTGCTGTTTACACCCAGGCTTMTTTCAGAATGCTTCTCTCTATACACCTAAATCATAAAGTTGAGGAAAAATATATAATAAATACAGAGGGCTTCATGGCCTAAAAGTGTAATGCTGGAGCCATGTTAAATACCCAGCAGAAGAAGGGCTCAGGAATTCTCTTCTTCCTCCATAGCTGGCACTGGAGGTGAGGTTATCTCCTAGAAAGACATTTCCTCTCTGATTTAAACACTTGAGAAAGTGAGTGTCCATTCAACCAGCCAGCATTCCAATCTCAGATTGCTAGATTTAAGGTCAAGCTCAAGTTTCCCCTTGCATCTCCTCCTACACTCAATACACAGAATCCCGTTATTTTTCTGCTTGTAGAGGATTGTGTCAAACCATCARCCATAAGTGCAAAATACTAGAGAGGAGAATGAAATTAAAAGAGGAGATTAATCTTTAGAGCTTTTGGGGGTTTTTTCCTTCTATTAAAATATCAGATGGCTTTGCCCTGGGAAGAAATAATCTCATACTGGTATCATGCCTAGAAGACCATCACCTCCAAATCCTATATACACAAAATGTATTCAGGCTCCACTAACCCCATCCTGTATCTCACCACTACTTATTTTATAAATTTCTTCTGAAATTGCCTATTCTTGCATCTCTGCACTGCTAAAGSKGGGAGGAAGGAATACTGGTTATTTCAATGGACTACAGCTATCACAATGTATATCATATGTATATCACGTGCTATCACAATGTATACCATAAAATCCTATTTTGGTAGAACCCATGGATCTTGTTATGATATAATGGAAAGGAGCCAAATGTGTACCTTTAATCCTAATGACTTCTATTYTTGGTAAAGAACTAAACATCTGTAAAGAGATTAGAATCTTATATGAAAAAAAGATAAGAAAAAATAAAAAGTCTTTKTGTAACCTTCCATTAGCATTCAATGAACAAATTATGATTATTTAGYTACTTCCAAAATTTAAGAAATCTTCAGATATTGAGAAAAATTTGGCAGTGTCTACAGCTGGGACTTAAGAAATGACAGGACATTTAAAATCAATGAAGTGTTTAAATTTTCTGTGCATTCATGTGGAAATCATTACAGTGCTATTTTTGTAATGCAAGACAGTGGCAATTAAGGAAAAAGAATTTAAATACAGAAAGAAAATTCAGCCAATGCAATTAAACACAAAAGAGTGTTGAAGAGAACATCCGACATCAGTGCAAAGTCAAAGTATGTTTGCTAATTATTAGAAATATAAAGAAGGTGGGATTCATCTTGTTTTATATCTAGGTTTTATTTGTGCTTCTTACACTCTATACTGAGCTAGCAATTAGTACCAGAAGTCAATACAAGTGCTTGAAAACCTACTCCTGTTAACTAAAAATAGAAACTGCAACTTTGCTTCCTTAGTGATATTTAGAAGTTTCTGGTAATAATGCTAGCAGCTGGGATAGAGAATGAAAATTCATAAGGGAAAAATAACTTGAGAAGAAAATAGGAAGGACACAATTTATCTTCAAAGAATGCTGTAACGATGGTGATGTGACAGTGAGAGTTCCTTGTTGCTTTCTCCATGCAAAAAATMTAGACTTACCCCTTCTGAACAACTGATAAAGATCATCAGTGTCTGATGTTAATTCCAGTTAATTCTGAAGTCAAAACTCTGCCTGTTATTACAAATCTTTGCAGATTTTTGAAGAATTAGGGTTTTTCTAGTTCTTGCTACACATATAGGAAGTGCATGAAATCTGCAATGCATCATTTGCTCATTCTGAAGTAGCATTACTTACTTTTTACTCAGAATAGATAGATAGATAGATAGGTTTTTCTAGTTCTTGCTACACATATAGGAAGTGCATGAAATCTGCAATGCATCATTTGCTCATTCTGAAGTAGCATTACTTACTTTTTACTCAGAATAGATAGATAGATAGATGATAGATAGATAGATAGATAGATAGATAGATAGATAGATAGATAGATAGATAGATAGACAGACAGACAGATGCATATATTAGGTATAAAATACCATGGGTTTCAGTTGTTTTCTCTGTCTTCTGAGATAGCCTAGCATCAGGAATTTCAATGCCTGTATTTGACAAAAGAGTTCAATGGCTATGGTAGACTTTAAACTAGGTTTTCATTMATCTTGGGGAAATGAGTTTTTTTCTTCCTCTTTCCTGACCAAATCTCTATGCTTGTCTTCCAAGGCAGCTCATCCTCTCCTAAGGAAGCTGAACAGGTGTGGGAAAAAAAAGAAAATTTCAAACAGAATATAAAGAAGTCTGACTCTATCCCAGATCTCAACATAATCACTTATGCTGAGTTCTGCATCTATGCYAATAGCTAGATAGTTACATGTATTTTAAATACCATTTCTTCTTAATGAAGAAATCCCCTATCCTGGGTTTGAATTTAAATATGAGCAGAATTAGGTGAGTAAGGTAAGTGGGGAGAAATATTTCTCAGGAAAGAATGGGTTTTATGAATGTAGTTTSCAATTTGTGCAAATGTAGGATGCAAGAGTTTCCACCCTATAGATTTCAGTAAGTAATTGGAGTCTTACAGACTTTTTTTTTTTTTTTGCTTTATTACCTAAAAATTWATGACCACGTTTCTAAAAACATTAATTATTTAAAAATGTAAGGAATTAAAGAGCTTATGTTATGCTTTGCTATTCCAGGTTATGTAWATCTAATATTGAAAAAAGGTGAGTTTAAAATGTTATTAAAATATTTTTGCTGTGATTTGTATCAATTTATTTCTGTGAGGAAACTGTATTTAAATTAACAGTGTGGAAAATTAATCTAATATTTGATTGCTGTTTTTTCAAATAGAATTTTAAAATGCTGTTTACAAACCAAATGCAAAATACATGTTTTCAAAAAACCTGGAGTACTTACAATAAAATATTAATGAATTAATTTCTTTTTGAGGTAGATGGGTTATTTCCAGTTTTATCAACACATAGTTCTACAAACATCATGCCTCAGCGTTTTTAACCTACTTTTTATTCATGGATCAGGAAAGGAAAGCAAGCTTTTGTATTTTGTCTGTTTACAAGATGATTTAAAGCTAAAAGGAAGAAAAGATCATGTCTTCATCTGAAGAACAGTCTACAGCTTTCAAAAACTGGGTTGTGTAGTTAATGATATTCTTGATTTCCAGTTTCTTTCTTCAAAACTGTGGCATTTCTTGAATAATATTTTTGTTAAATTTAAAATTTTACCAACATTAGAATAATTTTATACCAAAATGCATTTGGCATACAATTTCTTTTTTATCTTGACATTTTTGGGGTTTTTTTAAACAGCAAAGCATGTGTTTAACAGAATAAAAAAGAAATCAGAGGGTTTTCTTTGTATTCCTCTCCACCATGAATATTTCAAACTTTTAATTAGGAATGTTCACATCGATGAACATGTTACTTTTTATATTCTCTTATCTTATTTTCCATTCTTATCTTCCATCCAAATGTGAATCATTTTCTGTTGGAGATTATAGAAAAGAAACCCATAGTTTCTTTTCTATACATGAGTTGAACTACTTTTGAAATAAAGAAAATACCCTGAATTTGCAGAAACACCTTTGCTTTTTTGTCACAGCAGTGAATAGCCCTATTTTCTCCAGAAATATGGTGTCTGGATCAAAATAAATGAATGTAGGTTAAAAAAAAAAGTATAAAATTATAGACACCTTGTAAATCCATATTGCATCTGAGCGCCAGTCTGGCTATAAATGTGGACATGGGTAACACTGGAGAAGTTCAGGTTTGAGCCCTGCTGTTCACTACYAAGTCCTGCCATCTGGGCTGCAAATATTGGAGTGAAGTGTGTGAGACTCCTCTTGGATGTGCAGAGATGCAGCTGACGGTGGGGGAGCAGCACGGAGAGATGTGGCCCAACTCTGTGGCGGGATGTGAGCCAAAGCGATCCCCACACCACAGAAAAGCAAGCCCTGAGGGGTYTGAGAGGCTGAAACAGCTTCAGGGCTGCATGCAGGTTTTATCTACTAGGTTCTACATGTTGGAATCTTCTAGGATTTTGGAGTGCTTTGGACCACTTGCAAATCTTCAGATTTTAGACAGGACATGCATTATCACCGGTAGCTTCAGAAATGAATTTACTTCTCCGTGTTGAGGAAAAGAAGAATCAGAAACATTTTTGTTTCTCTCTGCATATCTTCATGAAAATACAGTTAAGCCTGAGTCCTGTGCCTGACTAATATTAAAATGTCAGTGTTTCATGGAAATTACAGCGGTTTTTGCTCTATTCTTCCATGACACAGTAGTGTAAACATCCTTCTTGCTTTCACACAAAGGATCATGGATCTTGAGAACAAGATGTAGAAAGATGATAAGGTCCTGGAATAGGCAYTCCAGAGGCTATCCAGGGTACAGGACTAATAAAAGCCTGGGGGTTTGTGCTCTGTCATATCCATGTGTAGCCCTCACAGCTGTACTCATGAAAATACCAAAGACAGGACAGTGCAGACCCTCCCATAATTTGTCTTCAAAAGTACTTAAAGAATGGTATAAAATGACTGCAAGTTTTGCATCCCAGTGAAGAATGGCAGAACAGTCATTTAAATGAAGGTTGATTGGTTCTGGCAATTTAATTGCTGCAATGTCTTTGGCCAGAAAATAAAACTAGGTAAATACTTACTTGTTTGGCTTTGTTTGTTACCTTCTGTAACTCTTGTAATGTCTGTTATGGGYAAAAATATAAAAACACAGGTATGTAGTGAATAGTTCTAATAAATCTCATCAGTGAGTAACAGGGATTTGATGTCTTTATAGTCGAATATTTTTATTCTGTTATTATAATCAATCAATTAGAATTGTAATCATAATTTCATTAGCGTGACTATAGTTTAGACTATATATATATATAATATATTTATTATTTAATAAATAAATATATGTTCATACACAATACTCCTTTTTTGTTAGGATCTACAATTAAACCCATGAAAATAACTTCAGATAGAAATTTCAACTGAGCTTTTTTTCCCTTCTCTTTTGTTGTTGTTCTTGAAATTTCATTATTTTGAGCTTACTTTTAGACATTCTGACCATTTTTAGTATGATGAACATGGGCTTTAAAGTTTAATTAAAACCTTCACATTTTCATTCTGTTGAAGTGATTGTGTCATTCCAGAACAGTTTTTTTAAGCTAATTAATAGCAAGTAATTTTTATTGAAAAACTATTTTCTCATTCTAATAARAATTTGGTAGCAAAAAGTAAATTCACTTCAAACAATCAACACATTACTTCATTTTGAAAACTTTGTGATGATTATTAGTGAATCAGATGAATGCCTGTRGGTAACACTGACCTTGACTGAAAGAGGTGCCATTACAGGACCATAAAGAATAGAAAAAAAATCCCTTACTTGGAAAAACTTCCAAAGASACTTTGTGGTCATTGCATCAGAAAGAAAAAGCCCAAATAATGAATCAAATTTTTTAAGAAACTCACCCAAATAAAAAACATTATTAAGAGCATGCTTGAAATAATTGCTGTTCACTAGTAGTCAGTCATCACTGTCAGTGAATGTATAAGTTTTGTCAAATGATATCACACAGCCTGAGCAAMATTATTTGCTGAATTAGATGTAAAGATAATGGAGTCTGCAATCCAGAAGGGAGGTTTCTTCTTAAATTTAAGGTAAAAATACATCCGATAATAAAAATGTCCTTTCTTTAAWTTTTTTTTTTCTTATTTGGAAGYTGGGAAGTCTTGAGAAAATGTTAKATTCAGCACTTCTCTGATATACATTATGAAGGGTGACAACCTCAACAGCTGTAGGTGGAATGTAATTAGGCTTTATTATCCCCATATTACAGAAGGCAGTGTGAGACATACAGCAATCAAAAGCTACAAAATGCAGAGATTATAACACAGAACCCTTTTATTATTATTATTATTATTTTTTCCTGGCATGAAAGAACTTCTGTTGTTTTATTAAGTATTATTTGTATCTCACTGGGGGAAAAATGGGGGAAAAAACCAAACAAAAACCAAATAAAACAAAATAAAGAAAATAAAATAAAATAAAAAAAAAGAACAAACCCCAACTCTCAATTTTACCAGTCCTCAGTCCTACACGAAATCCTCCAGCAGTTTATACTGCCTTCAGGCAAGTGGCGTTGTCGCCACCAAACCAGAGAGTTAAAGACGCTTTACACTGGTTTTAGGTGTTACACAGCAATTGAGGTGATCAACAGGGGTTTCCTCTGTGGTCTGGGCATCCCACAGAGCTGAATTCCTAAGGAGTGAGTAACTTCAAGGTCTCTTCTGTCAGCAGGATCTAGGTGTGAGAAAAGGCAGCTGAAGCACTTTGTGGTTCAGTCAGCAGTTGCAGATGTGTTCTTCAGCCCTAATGAACTGATCAAGGCGGTCCAAAAGGGATGAGGGGATGTGTCTGGCTGCATTTTTAGGGAAAGAGGCTGCCAGAGCACACATTGTACGCAAAGTTGTACTTGACAGCTACGTATTGCAGGATTTGGGTTAGAACGGGGTCTACTTGTTAAAAAAAATCCCAACAAATTAAGCACATTTTAAATTATAGAAAATGCACCCGTGCGTTCTGAATGGGGAAGAATGAATTTTAAAAACATTGAGATTATCTTAGAATTTCACTGCTTTAGACTTGTGTGCATCTACCCATAGTTTTCCTGGTTGTTCAAAATACATGTTTTTTAGGGTCTTTACAGGAAAAAGGAGAAAAAAAAGACAAACAAATGCTAAATCTGGTATATGGAAATTACCTACTTCTGTGAAGCTGCAGAAGACACTAAGTGTTGCAGAAGCTGCTCATAAGTTTATTTCTATATTCTTCTGATATTTAGTCTCTCTAGGTTTTGCATGTTTTTTGGTTTTACAAGGAAAGGTTTCCCAGTTTATACAATATTTTGTGAGCAGACAGTTACTGTTCTCTGCTCTGTTTCACCCAGAAATATAAATTTGTGCCTGAGCTGTCATCAGAAAGTGTTGCACCCATTAAAAAACACGGTTCAAACTCTGTAGTAAATATGCTTTYGCATAGTTCTTTAGAATTACAGTCCCCATAAATGGCATGTCCTGTGTAAATGAAGTATAATAACAGGATCTCTTCATTCACTGCTGAAATGGAGCCACCTTTAGAAGGGAGATGTGGTTCAATAACTCACAGCAGGACAGTTCCTGTCAGCTGGAATTCAAGGTAGGCTGTGTGTAATTGCTTGCATTGAAATTGGGTAGACACTGCAGCCCTCACACACCTTTTGTTTGGAAGGACCCACATTATGAAGAACACGTGAAGATGATATTAGCAYTTCTTTTTTCTTATTGATAAAAAACCCCAAACAAACAAACAAGTAAAAAACAAAACCAAAAAATAAACTCAAAAATCAAATTCAAACCCAAAAGGTACTAAACTTCTTACTCATAGCATAAACTGCCCAATGCAAGACAAAGCAAACTTCTGGCTGCAGCAGGTCCTCTCCATCCTGCTGAACTGCCACAGAAATTCTTGTTTTAACACTGCTCAGTCATAACACTTAAGGGAAGAAATACCTTGTTACCATTAGATTAT
This sequence comes from Alauda arvensis, assembly GCA_902810485.1. NCBI lineage: Eukaryota > Metazoa > Chordata > Aves > Passeriformes > Alaudidae > Alauda > Alauda arvensis. Next base: position 418,860 of record CADDXX010000507.1, on the reverse strand, counting down.
TCTTGAAAAAGTTTTGAGAAGCTGAGCAGCTTTTAATGTCAGTTGCCTAAAAATGTCTGGTCACTCTGCAGTCACACTCCTATCAGACTGGGTCAATTAAAAAAAAATCTTTGTTTTAAAAACATATCTAAAACTTTCCTTCTAGATTTGCTTGAACCTTCACTAGGTATTTAATTTGAATGACATTAATTCAGTCTTCTTACAGCCTTCTTGTCTGAAGAGGCAGACTTGTTAAATTCCTAACTCAAAGATTTAGGAGCGTCCCTACATTTTGGGGGTGCTCAGACAGGAGGTCTAATTCACTATTCCAAGTCTTTTTCTCTTTTGCTCCCAAAGTTGTTTTCCCCACTTTTTTCCTAATTCATCCTTACATATGCCTAGTGCCACATTGGCCCTTTTCTAACTTACCCAGCAGAATCTTTAAGGCCCTTACAGTTTTCCTTCAGGCTCAACATCCCACTCAGTGATGTCAATCTGACTGGCAAATCTGAACAGGTTTTGGTTATTTTGGGTCCTCCCATGAGAATTTGAAATGATGGCAAATATATGTCCACAGTCATCTGCAGTGAATGTCCCTTAAACTGGCATTTGTTGTCTGAATGACCATTGCCTCGTGTGCTGACAAAAAAAAAATACTTCTTTCTTTTCCCCTATCCAACTTATGCGTACTTATAATTTCTTCTATCACAAAATAAATTAAACAAAAAAAAAAGAAACTTTGCTTATTTCACTGTTTTTCTTGATTTCTTATAGACATTTGTATGAACATTGTATTGTACAGTATTGGCTGAATTTAAATTTTAGTGTTGTTAGTAAATTCCCACATGGAAGGATGTGTAGATACACATTTCTTCTTAGGTGTCTTTATAAATACAGTTCATTACCTTTTTATGTGYATGACCATTATTGTAATGTCATCAATGGCAGCATAATTTAGAACCAGTGCTGCCAAACTCTGGTGATACTCTGCACAAACAGTGAGWCTTCTTTAAGAATTACAAATTTTATGGAGATTATAGGGAATTAAAGAAATTTGGGAGAGAAGCTTCCAGCAACTTTTGTGATTCATAATGGGAGTTTATATAATTTTAATTCTGATTTTCAATTTCARAACTTTGTCTTTTTGGGTTTTTTGATTGGTTTGATTTTTTTTGTTGGCTTTCTTTTTATTTTTAATGGATTCATTTGAAATACATTTCAGTATTTGGATATAGATTTTAATTAAWATTTGGTAAACACTCATGAACTAATCAAGGAATTGAACGAAATAATCAACTAACAAGCCAAGGAAAAAAAATCACTTCTTATTGGTTTTAAAAAGTCTCTCTCATTCTAGTCTCTTACTCAGACTCAGGTAGATCATCCTTACAGTTTGTCTGTTGTATTATTTGTCTATCCTTCCAAGTGGGGTAATTGCTCCTATGGCGTCATCTTTTCACACCCATTTTTTACCACTGGTAATAACTGATTTTCATTCTTTTATATATCTGTTCAGTTTCTATTTTTATTTTTGTCCTTAGTTCCCAGCTGACTGAATKCAGGACCTTCAATAGATCACAAATTAAATGATGCAACTTCAAAAATAGCCATTGTTYACTCCATGAATGTCTCTGTGACTAATTAAACATTTGATTAAGCTTGATTCAAACAAACTGTGTTCTGCAGTCCCTGGACAGGGAATGCTATGTCTGTCTTGTATGTTCCTTGCTTTCAGAATTGTCTTTATTTCCATTTGAAACCTACTGCTTTTATGCATTTAAGGTTCCTGCTACAGTTATTCTTCAAAACAAATAGAAAGAAAATAAGGAATGTTAAATTATATATGTAATTAACATATGTTAATAATGTTAATAAGTTCTTGATAACAAATTTTAACAAATGTWGAGTTTCCAATATGAATTGTGGTTACATGAATGATTTTGGGAAATAGGACAGATAATATCCAGTTACTAGATTGTGTGAATAGTGTCCAGAGGAATATGTTTTACCAAGATTTCTTTCTTTCATTGGTTTGCCAGTTCAGTAGAATTAAAAAAATTGGTCAATGAAATGCAATAATTCCTTCAAGGCTTTTTTTTTTTTTTCTGATGCATGCATAAATTGAGACTGTCAGGATATATAAATACTGAAATATAAGAAATCTGCCCAAATACATCAGTCTGATGTTGAAAGAATCTAGCTTTTGGGGGTTTTTTTGATGGGGTCAGGAAGAGCCTTTGGAAATTTCTTCAAATATTCTTATGACAAGAAATTGATAAATAAMGTGATTGATGAACACTACAATGTCAATGATCATGCTAACAGCTATTTGTGGTAAAGAGTCTAAGTCTATAAATTATATGTCAGATACTCAAACTGGGGACTAAAGACAGAGAGAGAAACCTACACAGTATTTTCCCTTCTTTGTAATAAATTTTAAATCAAGAACACACAGCTAAGTGGCATCACATTTTGGAGAGCAGGGTGTTCCTTGAGGARTGTCTGCAGTATTCAGTCAGAGTCCTTGAAACACTCCTCCGAGTATTTTGTCACAATACTTTGCCTTGAACAGCTCCTCTCCTCTTTTTTTGGTGATGGCTCTTCCACATTGAATTCTGTTTTCTTTGAAAGTAATTTATAACATTCTGTCAATTTACTGTCACACATGATGAAAATGTATTTATTGAGTGTGAACCAAGCTCTACAGAAACCACTCTTCAGCAATCATGCTCATACTGCTCTGAGGTCTATGACTGGAAAACAAATTGCAGCTATTCCATGAAATCCAAATAGAAATATGTGAAAACATCTATTACTGCAATACACAGATTAGTTTTAGCAGCATTTTAATAATAAAAATCAGTTTRCTGATACAATATTGAGTAAAGATGTTTTAAACTTCAAGTTAATGGAGAATTAGAAAGAGGTGCTTGCATTTTAATTTGAGATGAGGCAAAATTGCAAATTGCATTATCATATTTCTGATATGCATGCAAAATTAATATAGGGTAATTGGGCACAGAAGTAAACAGATTTAGAATAAAACTCTGATGAGTTTGAGAGGTTATTGTATTGTCTTAATACTAGAGTATTTTTTCAGGTTCAAAAAGAATAAATCACAATCCGTATATTAAAACAAACAAAGACACAAAGATACCAACAATCCAGTTGAACAGGTAGCAATTCCTTGATTTATTTATACAGCATGCTTAAAAATGAATAAAGGTATGCTCTGTGACTTCAGGCATCTTTATTTCTTTTGACATCCTTCAGTTTATCTGAAGCCCAGTGTAAGAAGACTGCAATGGAAAAAAAATGCTTTATGCCCATTATCATTCATGGATATATAAAACAAAAATGTGTGAATGGTAATGATTTAGTATTGYCTAAATATGAAAGAGCTATGCTAAGAACTCACTGTACTGATATAGAAGCATTAAGGACTATTTACTCAAAGTAGTGGCAGATGAGCTTGGTGTCACTGAGGACATAWAGGAATTTTTAGCCATTGCAAAATTAAAAAGACCCAGTATGGAAACATTTTCATGAGAGTTCCAGGAATTTTATGTAAGAATTTCCAAATAATGATTTTTTTATATTAATAGAAAAATTAATAGTGAGTATTGAAACTTTGTCTTTGCAATGGAGCAGTTAATTAGACAACTAAAGCTGTTAAAAAATTATAAAAGACTAGCCTTAAAGGAACAGATTCTTCACAATCTCAGAAGAAAAGAATAGAAAACATAAGGTATTCTTATGAATGATTTTTAGTTAACTCTGAATATCAGATTAGGTCTTCTGCCATCCTAGTTCYTGCATTAACTGCTACTTAGTGAACACATCTATAATTGAACCCAAACAGTTTAAAATTTTGAAATATCACTTATATATTTGTCAATATGATTTCTTTATATACATATATATATATATATACATATACATTTTGTGGAGTAAAGTTTAATTTGTTTATTTTATATTTCAAAACCACCATGAACTCATGAATTTTCTCTTGGTTTCTTTTTCATTTTCTTGATATTTTTTTTTGTACTGCAGAGAAATTTTTCTTTACTAGAACTAAATGTCTTTATAATCACACCTGAAGTASAGACTTCAGACAAGAGTGATGGACCTTGTCATATGCCTTACTCAGTACATTTGCACAGTTTTTGGCTCTGAGACTGGCATTACTGGCCCTGATGTTTAGGATGACATTTAGCACCCTGTTTGGAACTGGAAATCACTGGKTTTTTTTAATCCAAGACCAGTTAARCATCTGTTTACCCCRTCTCAACCYACAYAGTCCTTTTSMATTGGRATATTTCATTTTCTGGACAGATGAGCACTATGGGATTTTTTTTAGTGAAATTTTGGTTAAATGCATCAWGTCAGGAAGCAGTGGAGGTTGGCTGCACTTGTGACAAGGGGAGATGGGTGACAGGCAAGACATCAAACAGAAACCTTGCAGGTTCAAGATACCCCTATGAGGGTAGGAGAACACATTCACGATGACAAACTCATGCAAGTTTGGGTCAGAACTTCCAGGCAACTCCAGTATGATGAGACCAGGCCAAGGACCACCTAAGGAGTCAGCCTGGGTGCAGTCACACTGTGCTTCAGGTGCTAAATTTCTAACTCTGTGTGAGACATCACAGTTGTTGATATTCCTTTTGGAAGAGTCATACAGAGGGTGTTTACCAGGAAAACCTGAAGGAAAATGTTTACTTAGCAATGAGTGGTGGAAAGAGGATACACAAACAGAAATAAATATTTTCTGTAAAAACTGTCAATACATTGACTTAATGTTTAATTTCTACTCTTCCTTTCATTATTAGAAAAAAAAAAATCTCTTTGTTTTCAGGAGTTCTCCATCCCATTTCAATTATTTTAGAAACTCTAAATGCAAGACTGATGACTTCSTTTTCCCTGTGGATAAAGGGATGCTCTCAAAGAAGATATTTCTAATTATTGTTGTTTCTACAAGTTTTTAAAGAATTGTATCCCATATTCTGATGATTCTGACCTGTCAAGGATTCTCAAAGCATCTGAATAAATGTGATTAACTGCCTTTATTATTATTTTTAAATCAAGTTCATACATGTGCTAAGACCTCAAAACACCCAATCAAAAGTGACATTCATAGGATGTAATATCTAGAGCTACTTAATATATTCTTATCTATTTTAAGACAAATCTACTTTAAGTAAGCACCAAGCACTCACCTAACACCCACTTAGCAGAACTGGTTCTTGCACTGAGCATACTGTGCACTGTATAAAACTCTAGTGCATAGAATCCTAATTTGTGTTTTTGTTGTAGAAATTCAGTCATTTTCTCAGTGTGAGTGTAGTAGGTATGCAATGCGTGTATCAAGTGTATAAAGCTAACAAATGAAGATAATAACCATTTTGGCTAGTCCTTAAAACTGAATGGAATACTTATTAYGTACATTTATTTTTCCCCCTGAACATAGGCTATTAATGTAAACAGTAATGACCATCTTGTTAGCATTCTGTTATCAATGTAAGCTACTTAATGAACACAGATCTACTAACCATTATACATTAAATGGAGCCTGTGATTTCATAGCTTCTAAGRATATCCAAATAATTCCAATGTACACCTCATTTTTAAATTCCTGGAAATCTGAGGCTTTTAATAAAATCCCCAAAAAGCACAGCACGTGCTGTGAAAGACCTTTCTCTGAAAGGCAGAGAAAAGAGCTGTTGGACAGCTGCCATTAAACATGCCGGGCTATTACACTAAATAATTAAAGAACAAGAGTTTACAGCCAGAAGTTTAAAGAAGGTCTAGTCTGCATACATTTGAGAAGTTTTACCCAAATACTGCTTGGAGTACAGGGCACACTATCAACAGAGYGTGTTCCAGCTACAGAACTCAGAAGCGTGCTTATCAGTTTGAAACAGACACTTTTGTAGAGAACTGAATGCACAAATGTTTCTGATACATACCTTATTAGAATTATAATAAAACTAGTCTGTCAGTATTTAATAAGAAAGTGTTTATTTAAAATTCYTGTCTTCAAATGCTACAAATACAAACCAATGGATCTTCATGAATCTTATGATACAGCTAGTTAAGCATGACTATCTTTTATGCCTAAAGTAATGCTGCTGGTGAAATTCAGTGCTTTGACATGGGCCACCTCAAACAAATCAGTATTGAAGCTGATGAGATTAACAATCATCCCTTGGCTTTGTTCATGCTTCAGAACAATTTTGTGCTTCCCTTTTCATTGTTTTGTAACAATTTTTTACCCATGTCTAGCTGAAAGCATGACTTTCTGTGTAGCTGCTGACTTGCAGTGTTCCATATCCAAATATCATCCTRGACAAGGAGAGAATGGCAAAATCTCTGCAGGAGAGCACTACCACAGAAATACAACGTTGTCCTTTTGTTGTGGTCTAGAACTAAGTTCTAGAAACATGGCTTTTCTCYGTGTCATGAGAAACTGTAAGTCTGAAAGACTTTTTATTCTTTAATGGYTGAGGGATGATGTTGCATGTATCATGGCCAAAGAGAAAGAGCTTAATAACCCTTTATTAAACTGGGAATACCAAATTTTCAAAAGTACATAGCAGCAAAATATGGTTTTCTTGGGTAAATATTTATTTGGTTTGGAAGAGATCTCTTTCAGCATCCAGTAAAGAAGCATGTTCTGAAAAATACAATCCCTTGCTGGTAATGATTTATTTCATGAACAGACTTAAAAATGACTTGATGTCGTTGACTGAAATAAGTAAGTTGCAACTGGTATTACARATACTGGTGGAACTCAGAAAAATGAAATAACATTGAGGAATCATAAATATGCCATTCAGCCAAGGATGGATATTTCTGGAATTGYGTTGAGTGGGTATTGCTTCATCGTAAAGCAAAATGGTTCCTTTTGGAACACTGCCCAGACTTACCTAACTGTATTAACTYCAAGCAGATATTGCTGCATAAATGTCAGGGCAAAATGAGCAATGGTAGACTAGACAGGCCTCTGAGACAAGTGTTTTAAATAAGAAGTGTTTCTATACSACCACCAAATCTGACTTAGGGGAGAAAATTAGATACCAAGATCTCACAAGAAAAAATTCTCATAAATAAAAGTTTGATCAGAAGCATTATCTTGTGTGATTTATAAAAAGGAGCAAGCTTGTTTTTCCAAAAATGGACATTTCAATGGATTTTCCAAAGCCTACAAATGCAATTTAAAATATTAGAAATGTTTTGGAATTTTAATGTCTTCTTTAAAAGTAGCTTATATTATTGAAAGAGAGTGAAAGGAATACACAATAAATATGGTTTTCATTTGGGATTTTTTTTGTATTAAATATGATAGAATATATCAATTCATTGCATGGTACTGAGGAGAGAACTCCCTGCAAAAATCATTATTCTATAATGATTCTATCTATTCTATCTATTATACCTTCTAATAATAATGGAAAACTTTCAAACCRATTCCTTCCACAGGGTTTTCCTTAGGTGATGTTTGATGTAGTTTTAGTTTTTATAAGCAAAGTGGTGTTCTAACTGTACTTCGTCTATGTTCCACTCTATACCCAGGACTGATACAAATATACAGTGTAAGCTACTCTTATTTCAAAGACTTCATTGATGCAAAACTACACTTTTTGACTCACATGCAGGAATACAAACCTAAGCTTTTCAGCATATTTTGGTTTAGTAAGGATTTTAACAGAAGTTCTCTTGTTTCTCACTTGTGGTCATGATTTAACCCCACACAGACACAAAATACTGTGCAGCAACTTGCTCACTCCCCCACTAGCAGGATCAGGGAAAGAACTGAAAGAGTAAAAGCTGGAAAACTTATGGGTTGAGATGAAGACAGCTCAGCAGCCAAAGAAATAGCTGCATGCACAAGCAAAGCAAAACAAGAAATTCAGTCACTGCTTCCCATGGGCAGTACAGCCCATCAACTGTTCGGCCATCTCCAGAAAATCCAGGATCCAGCTSTGTAACAGTGACTTGGGAAGACAAAACACCACCCATTCCTAATGTCCTCCCCTTTCCTCCTTCTTTCCTCCACTTTAYRTCCTGASCATGATGYCACATGGTCTGGAATGTGCCTTTGGTCATTRGGGGTCASTTGTCCTGGCTGTGTCTCCTCCCAGTTTCCTGGCAGTGCAAAAGGCAGGAAAGGCCTTRGCTCTGTGGAAGCCCTGCTCAGCAGTAACAAATCCATCTTGAATTATCAACCCTGTGCATTGTGTGTATTAACACAAATCCAAAACACACCCCCACACCAGCCACTAGGAGGAAAATTGACTCTGCCCCAGCCAAAACTTCTTTTCATATAGAAAAAGAAGTTCTGTAAAAAGACTGTAAGAGTAAACAAACAAAAATTTTGTTCAATTCATATTAGCTGTGTTTGGTAACTTTTTTATTCCTAATTACAAATGAAGGTTGGAACACACACACAAAAAAAAAATCCTAACAAAAAACAACAAAACAAAAAACCCCAACAAACAAACCCAAATATTTMTATTTTTGTGTGCATGTATATATAATTTTTACCTTTTTTGATATGTGATATGTAGTCTTATTRCTATGAAAGACAGAAACTTCCTTAAACCTTATAAACTTTAGTAAAGTAGCAGATCTATATTTTTATATCATATTCCACAGCTATTGCAAATATGGAAAATTATTCACTTACACTGATCTATTAAATATAATATTCTGAAGTTTAGAAAGTACTGAGAWGGTTATTTTTAGGATTGATTTATTAAACATGTCATACATTTCCATGATACATAGACTGAATCTTAAGCACCTTAATCTAAAATACAAAGGACACATCAAAAGGAGAGAACATACTGTATAACTATTCATGTGTGTGAAGAAAAATTATTTGTGAAAGTATTTCTTCATGAGACAGGAGACTGTTCTAAGAATAGAAGCAAAAGGTTTATCAGAGCAGAAGCAAAGGTCTGAATCTGGAGTTGAAAACTACYATAAAGCTTCTGAGAATTAGAAAAAGATGAGTGGAAAGCATTGTATGCAGGGGAAATAAATGCAAAAAGAATGGAGGGACAGTTTGATTTACGTCCTTGATGATCAACAACCTTGCAAGGTAAGAAACAAATTTAATGAATGATGTAGGACTGACAAAGMGCACATTCACATATGGCAGTAACTAATGATAAAACCCTTCTGAAAGAGGAAAAGTTCCTATTCAAGTGGAAACTGAAAGCAACGTTGTATTCTTTTCAATTGAATCTCAAACTGAAGACATTCTCCAGCAGCAATCCCTAATTTATGCTAATTTAGTTTGGCTATAAACTACAGCATTTCTGGCCAATTTGTTTGGGAATCAATAAGTACAAACCACAAGTAAGYAAATCTACTGAACTGCCAGACATTGTAGGTACTAACCACTACTTGCAAAATGTATTTTGCCATATATCCACAGGTCACTGACTCAAATAGGAGCTTTCATCAAAACCTGGACATTCCAGTCATGGGGAAGAATTTCCAAGAATTCTACCATTGCTGAAACATTTCCCAAAAGCCCACTTTACATTTTAAATAGTCTTGTCTAAAACTACTTATAACACATTCTCCAAGATATAGAAAGGGGTTTTGTTGATCTCTGGGAATAGAACTCTTCTGGAAGCACAGTAAATGAGGGGTTTTTTTCCCTAACTAGTAGCAGTTTCTGCTTTATGTGACTAATTGTCTCATCACCAGTCACACCAGTGGCCAGGAGCACAGACCAATGAAAGGAACTCTTTCATATTCTTTTCTCTGTCAAACAGTGAACACAGGGCACAATAATAAGATATAGTAAGAAGTTACACTACTCAGATAACAATTAAATCATATCTCTGCAACTCAGGCAAAAAAAAAATAAAATAAATAAAATAAGCAACAAAAGTAAATTGTTTGTCACTACAGAACAGGTTACTGACCTCAAAGCTGAKGAGGAGTCAGATGTGGGCTCCACTGGGGCCTCTGGTCAAGTGACCCTGACCCATGGTRCTCCACCAGCAGTAAGAGGTGATGGATCACAGTGGGTGACTCCCTGCTGCAGGGCACAGAGGAACCTGTCTGCCAGCCTGGCCTGTTGTCTAAAGAAGTTGACTGCTTGTGGATGCCTGGATCCAAGATGTTACAGACRGACTGCTGAAGTGTGTCCAACCCTCTGAATATTATCCCCAGAAGTTTTTTCTTGTGGGCAACAATGGGAAAATGTGGRGAGTAGCCATAGTGACAGCAGAGCTCTAGGGGCCCAGGTGGTGCTCCCAATCCTGAGGCCAAAGGGGGAAAGTTGATACTGTATGCCAACAACTGTTTGCTGAGCTGATGCCAGAAACAGGGTTTTGTTTTATGACTCTAGAAACTGTTTAAGAATGARCATCTGCATTTTGTGGCACATGAAGCACAAGAAGGTTATCAGGAGTACTCAGCTTCATCAGGGGAAGTCATGACTGGTCAACCTGACAAACTTCAACAGTGAAATGCCTTGGTAAATATCAAGAGAGCAGTGGATTTGTTTAACTTGATTTCAGTAAGGAATTTGACACTGTCTCCAAGAAGATCCTAATAGACTGCCTGTTGATATATGGACTGGCCAAGAAGACAGTGAGGTGGATTGGATGTCAATGGTAGGGCCTAGAGTTCAATCTGGTTCCATCTGGATCTTCCTAACTGATCTGGGTGAGGGACCAGAGTGTACCTGCAGCAGTTTTGCTGCAGACACTAAAATGGGAGGAGTAGCTGATATGGCAGAGCATTGTGATGCCATCCAGAGGGACCTTGCCAGACTGGAGAAATGAGCTGGGCTGTTYGGAACCTCATTTAACATGGGGAAGTGCAGAGACCCAAACCTGGKAAGAAAAGAACCCATACACCAGTACATGCTTGAKKCCAACCAGCTGGAGARCACYTTTGCACTCCTTTTAACTCTWCTGACTGTTATTTTTGGAATACCSGAGAAAGAGTATCWAGTAAAKTTTAGATGTACCMAAGTCTGATACAAGTATTGAGTTCYAAATATCATGTSYGTGGGTCTCTCCATGATGSTTATAGAGTCACAGTGGATCTGTGATTATTTGGAATGCAAAATATTATTATTGTTTAGTATTTGAGAAAGAAGCTTGCTTGTTGGCTYGAGAAGTGACTTGCAGAATTTCTACGGAACTATGCACACTACTTTCTTCGATCTTTGCCCTGTCAGCACTCAGTTTTCGTGCTCAGATAAGCCAAAACTAAATGAGAAGCTCCTTCAATGATCTTGAAAGTGCGTCCTGCCAGGCTCTCCCGTGCCTGCTCTCTCTCTGTTAGTAACAGATGAGCATGAAGACAGTACACAGACAGGAAACATTCCTATATCTCTGTTTCTTTGACCTAAGAAAGAGATCTGATGCCCTTTGGACCTTGTCCCTATGTCTGAGTAAATAAATCTTCATCACTGTGTGCTGTGTCCTCAGTACAGCATTTGTACTTGTAGTATCTGCCAAATTTCTCTGCAGAAATCTCATTCAGATCCTTCCTTATGATTCATTTCTGCATACTCACAGCTTGAGAATTGCTGTAATTATGCAGGGTGGGCTCTAGGATTTCTGGGGACAGGTGTCACCATTCAGTTACCCTCATCCACTCTGGTGGTTACATTGTGAAGAACCGTGGGAAAATGTGCCAGAACTCARCACAGACCCACAGACAAATCCTCACTGAAATGCTCTCACTGCCTCTGTGTGCAACCTCCCCCAAGCTTCCAGTTTTCAAAAGCTGAGTTTTTGATAACTTCCAAGAATTTTTTCATAATCTCCCTCTTCAGTTAAGCTTTGCACTTAACAACTTTCAAGTAACTGCAATCTCAAAATTGTAACACATCTACTCTAATTCAGTTTATGAATATGTTTTTCAATGCTTGGCATAACTTATGTCTTCCTAGAAGCAGCAACCCTTTTTTTTTTTTTTTTTTTAATCAGAGCATCTAAGCTAGGATTTTTACCCCGGAACTAAGACTTTTTACTGTAAAAGAGAAAAAGCACTGTCTTTTTTTCCCCTTTTCCCCTCAGTCTAGCTATGGTGTCACTTRTGTCTGCCTAGAGTGACAACAAACTCACATCACCATACAGCAAGGGTAGCTGCCTTTTTCTGTGTTGTGCTATCAGTTTCTGTTAGAGAAATGGAATTAGATTCAGTTTCCTAACTAAAAGCACCTGGTGCCATTTTAGGTGTCCTATGACCTTCCTCTACTTCCTCTACTAGAAATATGCAAGAAATATTGCATTTTTATACTAGAAATATAAACATTTTGTAGATGTTCTGTGTCACAAACAGCAGCTACATACATTTTGTAGCTTTAAAAATACCAATTGATGTGTGTATTTAAGGAACAAGATATTGCCCAATGAGTCATGCTCATGGCAGGTGATCTCACTCAGGGAGTTTGCCTTTATGGGATTCCTTGAAATTCCTGATTTCTWTTCAAGTATGGTTACACATCACTTCAGCAAGACAAAAATTTAAAATTACTATCTTTGCTTTGCTGGTATTAGTGTGTAGTTCTGAGAAATGTGTACCTGACATCACAGTTTGTTGGGGTTTTTTTAAATATTTTTCATAATGTTTCCTCCTACTTCATTGAGTTGACTACGACAGTGACAAGTTGGTACAAGTCTTAATCTGTACTTCTTTGCAAAATGTTTGAACCTTAAATTCTAAACTTTTCTGGTTTTTTTCAGATATTTTTTCCCTTCAGTATGGCACTTCTAGAAAAATAAAACRCCCACAAACAAGCAGTAAGAGAAAACCCCAAATAAACACACATTCTCCTCTATCTCATTTGTACAGTATTACGTTTAGTTCTAGTTTCCTTCAGTAAAAGGCTTTTCAAGAAGGTGAAAATTAAATTGAAATTAACTGCATGCTTCCCTTGCAGTTAATAAAACAAAGCTACCTGCTTTGACTGCAGGCTGACATCATTGACTGGTTGCTCACTGATTGCATGTACACACAATATCATTTCAGTACCACTCAAAATATCTYTACCATTCACTTGATCTTTTTAATTGCTAAAGTGACCTCCATGTTACTGGTTTTATATACACTATCAACTTTAGCTGGTCTCCTCATTTGAGTTGGTATTGAAGGTAGGGAACATGTTCTCTCTCTCATGCATCTGGCAACCTCAGTGCTTAAGCAGGAGAAGTTTATTCCTGAAAATAGTATAAATAGACACAGTAATTTGTTAAAGGTTTTTCTTCACTGCATATTTTTTCACTGTTTTGTGAGGTTGTTCAAAGTCAATCAGTCTCCTCTTAATTTTTGTGACATTTGTCATATGAAACAAATTTCTTGATATTCAGTAGACTTGAGGAAATCTAGTTTTCTATGAACCTTTCTTTGGTTCTCTGCCTGTTTTCTTTCCATGCACAGCCATGACACTCAGCATGAGACAACATGAGCCAAGGTTAATCCAGGCTGCAAGTCTGTGATTTACAAACATTGAAAATGGGCTGGTCTTGCACCTGTTGATTGTCACCTTGCTTCATGGCTGAAGAGTTTTGCACTAATTCTGACTCACAGATGCCTGTCAGCCTAAAATATATATTGGCATATTTTTAATTAGATTAACAGAAATTTTGAACTGGGCRAGACCTTTATCAGTCATGTCTTTCACTTGCAGATCTTCTGTTGAGGGCTAAGAAATATCAAGAATGTCAACTTTCACTAAACACCAGCAGATATTGATGCAAAGGCATTCACAGTGTTTCTGGACCACCTCCCTCAGCTTCATGTAATCTAAATATTGCAAGGCTTTTTTGTGACATAGGTGGTAAAAAAAAAGCCAATTCTCYTATTTCCATGATAAATCACATTTATTTAAGTAACAATTATATCTAGATTTAAAGACTGCAAAAGTTAGCTTTTGGCATTTTAAACAAGGCTTTGTCAATCAAGAACTGGCTTAGGTGAGAGTTCTTCCATGTAAAACAAAGCTTCTGTATGTTACCTGTAATGTCTGAGTCCATCAGCATGTACTTTGTTCTTCCTCACCTGCATGGCCTGGGATGTTGAATCSCCAGTGTGTSCTGTAAACTTACAGGAGATAATTTCCAGACTGTCTCAATGGGACTTTGGTCAATAGCTGGAAGCTCTGACTGAAAGGGATCACATACAATATCTGAAAACTTATCTTTATGCTTGAACTGAACACATTGAAGTAACAGTGGATCAGGAAAGAGCACTCACTGGTTTTGGAGCTCCCTAGGACACCTGAGGGCAATGCACGTGGGGGTTTTTTTACTGCTCCCACTGCAGAATTWCCTCATATCCATTCTGTACTCGTTCACAGAGGATGACAATGATGAAATCATATCAAAGATGCTGGGCCTGGCCAGCCAGTGAGACTTATAACTAAAATCCAGAAAATAATAGGAGCAGGAAGTGGAGGCAAAGATTGAGGAGAGGATCTTCAGAGTGTTAAATCCAAGACAGTTTTATGCTCTAGGGGGAACAACATCCAAAGATCCTGAACTGGGGTGTGCATGAACTTTTAAATGGGGGAGGTCTCAGAGGAGGAGAGAAATCTCTGGCCAATGGGAAGGAAACAGGGGAGGTACAGGTAAAATGATAGACATCACAGTAACCAGTGAGGGGGTTATAGGGGAGGGTACAAAGTTTGCAAACCAATCATCTATCGAGGAACTCTGAACTTTCTAGAAGAAGGGGATAGGATTTCAGGGGATTGAGAAAGGGAATAGGAGGTCTATGGGGGATTGACATGAAAGCTTCTGGACTAAGGGGTAGGGTCAGGGAAGATTGACAATGGGGATAATCAAACCAGTGCTGTAGGGAGGGGAGAGAGGGGAACAAAGCATTCTGAACATAAAACACACCACAACACAGAGCCAAGTATATAATTTCTACAATGTAGCTCTGTAAAGAGCTCTACTCAAGATAAAAGGAAATTTTTATCAGAACTGAATGTCCCAGATGCTGTGGTGGGGCAGTTTCCATCAATATGATGGAGAAAAATCCCTTTCTGCAAGAAAGCAATGGGAGATGAAGAAATGTCTTTGGAAGGGGAAGGGGCCTTGTGGGCAGAGGTTCGTGGAGAGTTGTGCTGTGGAATAAAATGAAGACAAAAACRTGAAAAATACAAGTGGGATGAACTTTGCAGTGTGTCTGTGGATGGTGGCAGATAGAGCTGTTACTTCATAGAACTCACAGTGAGACTCCCAGCAACTTTATTTTGGGGCTGTTCAGGGGTCCTTTCTGGCACAGCTTCATGCAGTGATTCTGCTTAATATGTACATTTATGTTGATAAGAAAGCAGGTACCTAGGTGTTAGGTTACGTGCTAAAAGTCTGAKCCCTGTACACACCAAGGCCTAAAGGTCACATGTGGGATTGTGGATTCTCAGYAACCTCACCTCAGCCAGGCTACCAGATCTGGCAGTTCCTAACACTGAGAATCTGCAGYTGACTCTTATATGTCCAATTATTAATTCAATTTCTGCCACTGAGGATGCATAAGATCTACTTTTGGGGATAGTAAGAATAGTAGGATAAATCATTATTACCAATACTGCAAGTAATTAGAAACCTCCTAATCTCAGATTTAGATAAAAATTTGTAGAATGTTGACCTCTAACATTAACACTGTATCTTTGAAACCACTGTCAATCCAAAAGACATTTTTAGGTAGCACCGGAAAGAACAAATGGCCACTACTGACTGACAAAATACTGAAGCCCAGTAGAGTGCAGCCTATAAAGCCATTTAAAATAAAAAATTGCTGGCCCRCTCCTGTATATAATGTATTGACAGTTTTAAAGTGGATTTACTGAGGATAAACCACTGTTTCACAAACCTGTAAATGTTTAATGAATCTGGCTTTCAGAAGACACTGATTGCTCTTTTCAAGGCTACAGTAAGGTAGCTGAAAGAAGTGTACTGCCCTGCTTCTGCCAGTTCTGTTTCTGACACCTGACTTTATCTGTTTTTCAATACCCTGAAATTAGTTGTAGGCTGTTGCTCATCTTATCTTGGTCAAAAACAAGCAGCAGCTTTGATGCATGTCCTGAACTGTGAAGGCATGTCAGTCTAAGCCATGTCAGCAGCATCCAGCAACTTRGAAAAGAACCTACTCAAAGGCTGAAGAACAGAGAAGTACTGCTTTTTATTATGACAAAACTAATCACAATTGATAGAAGAGGAGGATGATGAACAAGGCAAAAAATGAGTTAGAAGGTGCTATTTGCCAGATTTACTTGAGTTCCCTTTTTCCATCTTCCTATTTTCTCAACCTTGCAAGGTTTTTCAAGGACACTGGCATATGGGGCCCACTTTGAAGGACTGCATGTCAAAGCTAAAGGCATAAATGAAGTAAGAATTCTGTCAAATAAGTCTTCCAGCTTAGCTAAGGCTGGAAAAGCCTCTTGTGCACACCACTGAGTGCTCCAGCCTGAGGAAGAAGTTTTGTGGAGCAAGCAGACAAGATCATGAGATTTCTTAATGTTATAGTCTGTGATATTAGGCAGTGAAATTTGCTAAAAGCTGACAGTTTCACAAGCTGTGAATAAGAAATTCCACTTGCCCACACTGCCACAATATCTGAACAGCCTGTTCTATATATTTCTTCAGCCCTTTGTACTACCAGATGCCATACATATATTATTTTTGAAAAAAARCATTCTTTTTATAGAGGTGTTTCCCATATTCTGGCAGAGTTAATTGCAACACAGCATTCATCATTTATTTAGAACTTGTTTGAATATGTTTGCATACTTTTCATGTGTATTGGTTACTGATATTTTTTTCAGGTGTGATAAAGTCTGGGAATATTTTCTTTCTTCATCATGTTAGTTTTAGCATTTTTATTTCTGTATGTATGTAGTTAACATAAGATTGAACATATTTTCTTATGCAATGGTTATAACAGACAATATGTGTATCAGCAGAACAAAAATAAGTTTCTGTGAGAAGGTCTCTTAAAATAATAGCGTTATATGGTAAAAAACATTTAAATGTACTGGAAATGGGATGCACTTGCCAACCCTTTATTTAAATGCTCCACAATGGAAGATCCTGTGGCTTAAGAGATGATGTATTTTTTTAATATCTTCCCTTGACTCATTTAACCAGATTTGTTGTTCTTATTAAAAGGTTTACTCTTCCTGTGTTGACGTAAATATATATTTTCCACCATGCTGCCTAAATTGAGTCAATAGAAATTTTATAGATCTCTCTTAAGTATCACACTTTTGTCTTTTAGCAGCTTTTCCTACGAAAGTTTTTTTTTTCCCATATAGCACAGTTTCTTAATTTAATATATGTTAATTGTAGCTTCCCCAATTAATTTCTTGGCAGGAATGTCATTTAGGCAAGCAACATCCATTTTCACTTTATATCCATGCCATTAGTACAGAATTAAACTAAAAAAAGTTGTACAGACAATGCACAAGTATTTGTGTAAAAACAATTACAATTTTCTAACATTTGAACTCATWGAGCTATTTCAATATAATTTTCCCAGAATACCCAAAACAGCATTAATAAAATAAATAGTATCAGCAATTTAAGTTTTTTAAGGAAGGGAGTTTAATATAAAATATTAGTATACTATTTAGTATACTATTTATTCATTTTTCAGTTAATGATTTGATAAATAACAGAAAAGGAGGCTTTTTTTCCTTATTTATGTGATTAYATATTTTTCMATTTAAGAAGTTAAATGATARTATTTATATAATACTGTAACTTATTTTACAGTTAAGGCCTTGAAAGCTTTAATTTGACTCAGTATAATGTCTTTTGCTTATTTTTTCCCATGACTTTAAGACACAATCTGAATTCCTTATAAGGCAATATAACTCACCAGTAGAACAGAAATACTAAACACAAACATTACTGAGACCTTGTGACTGAACCAATCACTGTTTTTAAGATAATGGAGCCAGTTTCAGTGGTGCCCAGTGACACAATGAGAGGAGTAGACTGAAACTAAAATAAATAAACTGGATATAAGTAAAATAAATAAACTGAAATAAACTGAAACACAGGAGGTTCTGCCTGAACATCAGGAAACACTTTTTGRCTRKGAGGGTGATCAAGCCCTGGCACAGATTATCAAGAAGATTGTGAAAGTTGTAGATACCCRAAGATTCTGGGATATCAGAAGGCATCTGGAGATGATTGTGATCTGCTGTTAAGTAGCCTTGTTTTGGCTGGGTGGTTGGACAACCTGATCTCCAGGGATGCCTTTCAAACTCAGCTGTTCTGTGATTCTGTGAGTACCTCCATAGAACATTTTTTTCAAGTGAGATGCAGCATTAGCTTGGATTTGGAGATCAATGCCCTCAGCCCCAAATTTTTTTCTCTAAAACTGCTCAAGTGTTTTTCTAAAGATGACAAACTGAATAGAAGTAATTTGTAAWGGGCAAGTCTAATTTAAGAAGTCATTGTGTCTGTCATCAGTTTTGAGGACACAAAAGGGCAATGTAAAAGCCAGGTGGCTTCTTCTGCCTGCAGAGTGCTACATCTTTGTTCAAAAACTGCATATTGAAAAGACTAAACAAGTACCAATGAAGAAACATTTAATACCAATACTAAGACAAAACTTTTTTAGTATCTAGCTTTACTGTCCTTTTTTTCTCTCTTTTCTTCAATGGTATAGCTCAAGGTTTTAATATTTTGTTAGATGGACAAGGGGACTGAAGTTTTTTGAAGGTATARGATGCTTCATAAATTCTTAGCCTAAAAAGCTGTTCCATGTTTCTGCGAGGACTCAGAAAGGAGGGGGCTGGGATGAATTAATCACGGTCACTTATGTGACTTTCTGTCCTTCACTTTGCAAACTGAGGTAGGTCTTAAAACCATCCATCAGCTGACATATCCCAAATGTCTCAGTTCTCCCAGGTACTTATCCACTTACTTTTGYTTTATTATTCATCATCCTAGTTTTACTGCTTCCTCTTGCTCTATTTCCTTTTCAGAAATTCCTGCTAACAATGCAAATATTTTCCTGTAGTATCTTGCTTTTCTCCAAAATATTTCATGACTATTTCTATATTTCAAAATTTCAAAGAATCATTATAAGACCTTCTGTTTAGCTGAAATCAATTTCATTTGATCTACTTTATTTATGTCAGGCTCATAGCATTTAGATTTTCTGGGCAAAAGTCACCCTTCASCTTTTTATTTTTACAAATTCAAGAACCTTTGAAAGGAATTAAGTTTTCCTCAATCAAAAGTTTTCAGGAAAAAGAATATGATGTGGGCTCACCATGCCTACCAGACAACAGAACTAGAGTCAGTCTGTAGAAGTTCAATTCTACAGATTTGTGCACATCTGTTATTTTACTTTTTGTTGTACTAAGGACTGCGTGCCACAGTAACCTGTTAATTTGGCTTTCCATCCTCATATGAGATGTGAACAAAATTCTCTGTAAATAACAGCAAGAAATATTGAGAAATATAGACATTCCTGTGCGTGGCAGGGGACCACAGGCTTTTTTGAAGCAGTGGGGGGAGAAAATGTTATTAGCAAAAATCTGTTTTAATAAAAGGCATTGACAAAGATGGAGTCTCCATCCRTGGGAAGAATGGAAAATCTCCACAAAGGGAGAAACTAATCAGAATTCCCTGCTAATTACAGACTCCATGAAAAAATAAAATAAGTGGCACAGACAAGTMTTTCAGATGCTGTATTAATATGAAATAATAATAAATCCATAGGTTTAAGGAAAACAAAGAGGTGTTGAATTAACACATAGTGGCCCTGTGGAGCTAAGTGGAATRACAATGACTGAAACCTCTGAATTCAGTTTTATCCAACAACTTGAAACTTAGACTACCCATACAACATTCTTTTATTCCCTTGGAGCCTTTATACCTTATGAGTTAAGCACATCATCTGACATAAGAGCCATAGCAGTATTAGCTCCCTTTTTCCCTGGTTATAATGACAAGAATTTGTGTTAATTGATGTCAGAATTTTATTTAAGCTTCATATAGTCTAAAATGTCAGTAGAGCCAGTAGTGTTCAAACAAACTCATTATTTTAGAATAATTACCTTGTGTGGCCTCCTATTTGAGATAAAACAGAAGAGAGCACAGCAGGCTATTTTGGCTTTGTAGTAATTATGTTCAACAATTAGCTGTTATTGTTGATTGCCCCCTTCGAAATAGTCAGGTACTGTTATCTTATGACACATTTCTACAGTTGTTTTCATGTAGAATACACCCCCGTGGATTTACCTCTTGGATAGAGAAAACCTGTTTTTCTGCCTGCTCCAATATCATTCCTGTTTCARACTGCAACAGAACTGCAACATGTGCCAGTGCTTTATGTTGTGATGAGCTTTGGAGCAYGGTTTGTGCATGCCTYCAGGAACTGGAAGGTGTAGACATGTAGAGTCAAGAGCCAAGAAGTCTCTCCATGAAAACTCTTGTATGACTGAAGCTTCTAGTGCCATAAGGTACAATGTACATGRAATTGTGGAAATGTTTTCCAAACCTCTCTCTTGTTACCACTGAAGAACAGTAAATCTCCATTAAATCATCACAAAATCCYATGGCTCTCTCTAGAAGCTCTTAAATGGTAAAAAAAGGAAAAGCCGTATGTTCACTGAAATTGTGGTTATATATTCAAGTAACAAGACAGATCAGAATGCCTTGCACAGAAAATCAAGCACTTATGTTTATTTGAGGTGGAAAAGGGAAATCTGAAGAATCTTTTGAAAAATTTCTGTATGCTAAAGATTTTCCCTTATTCTGTGATAAACTTGGGCCTCCTGTGAGGACACTTGACCTCTACAAAATAATATGTAATGACATTATAGTCTATATGAAGACACTAACAGAGTTATAGCTAYAGAATWACCAAATAATKAAATAATAGACCCTYAYCTTCATGAGTTTCKGCCTTTGATGTGGTCACTGGAATTGTTTTTAATGCAGAAAGCTTTATGCTTATGTATATAAACATATAAACTTTTTTTTCCTTATTGTTTCATATCTCTTCAGGAATCTCTGTGGCAGTAACCACCATAGTACCTGACTCTATCACATTTAATAACATATATCAATTACAACTTTCATATAAAATCTTGATATTCAAGAAAATTTTCCATTAAAATCTTTTATTTTTTGTAAAATGTATTTTGAACAAAATAATTGTTTCTTAAAACAAATAACTATTTTTTCCTGTAAATAAATGCTGGGGGAAAAAAAATCAAATTAAAAAGGTTAAAAATTAGTCAAATCAAAAAAAAAATCTTAGTCTAGGAGGTCTAGRAGGAAGATTTAGGCTAATTGTCCTTTCCCTTTTGCTGAGAGTTGCAGAAGAAGTTCTGGTAATAGYTAAATTGATTTCCAGGTTAATCTGAATGGATATTTTGTATTGCTTCTGTTTGTAATTCTGAATGCTGACCTAAGTAAAAATAACACTTATTCTTAGCAGCAGTTTCAAGTGGTACTTCATAGAAGTGAAAGCCTTGTACCCTTAACCAATGACATATGACACCACTTTATTGAAAGATTTTTGTTTGTTTATTTGCTTGCTTTCAACATTTTAACACTCTTCATATCTGACAGTTTATGTTGGCTTTAGTCCTGCCATGTACAGTCAGAGGAAGACAAACCATTARAAATAAAAGATAGATTTCTTCCTCAGATGAGAAGAAAAAAAGAAAGCTAGAGAAGAAAGATGAAATGCAGAATTTGCATTTGAATGTTTAATATTTGACAAATCAAAATCACCTTTTTCTTGGCTTCTCCCMTTTCCCTCCAGATAATGTTGAAATATTTCCTTTTATTCCTTGCCTCAGGTCACTGAATTTATTGGTAGAATCRTTTAATACTGCCTAATTAATTTGCTTTGGAAAAAAGAAAAACAAAGCAAAAAAAATATAAAAATGTGGAAGCCGAATTACCTGGGAGAGATCAAAGCTTAGCCCAGATTCCCTACAAGGAGAGTACAAATCTGAGACCTCGGGAATTGGGATGTTAGGAAGATGTTAATAGAATCACCCAAAARTAAGCCCTGTTGGAYCTTAGACTGATAAGGTCAAGTCCCTGCCCTRTAACCACAATTTTACACCTGCCCCAKGTRAAACCCTATAAAATGCCAGGTTAACYATKCCCCCTGGCYTTTGGATGCTGCCAATGATTCATTAAAGGGTATCCCTGGGCTATCCATCATACCCGTCCCATTTATAACCCACACACAACACGGCCAAACCAGGAGAGAGGTCATGGGAACCACCCCCTGTGGCACCAAAAAGGAATAAAACACTTTTTCTTTTTTTTTTTTTTTTTTAAAAAAAAAAAAAAAAAAAAAAAGAAAAGACATTCCAATCTTATACCATTGTTATGCTTTATTCCTTTCCCAGCATTTTAATCTCTGTTATGCTTTACGAAAACCAGCACATCTCTACATTTCCATCTGGGTGATTGAGTCAATTACAATCTCCCCATTGACCTCGCTTGTGAGAGTTGTAGCATTCTTTCCTAGTGATCACTTTTATGGGACAAAGAACATCAATTAAAAATYGAGAGCAGAGGGACAAAATAGCAAACACAAACTTTGATTACTAAAGAATTCAAGCTGAAAGGTTTAGAATTTCRTGGTCATTTAGAACAGTTTTGGTTCTGTCATAGAACAATTGCTCAGTAAATTTGAAGCCGTTTTTCTCTTAATATGGATCACATAATAGGTTAGTTGTGCTTTATTTCCTCTTTCTATTTCAAAATGACATTTTCAAAAAGATTTGCATATTTTGAAAACAAATGTCATGCTCCCTCTCTGTCACTCTCTTTTTCTGTCACAATAAATATTTTATAATCACAAAAGATATTAYTGTATTGCTTGGTGGGTTACTGTCTCTTGGAGTTATTCTCATTTGTCCTTATAAACTCTGCTTGCAAAGTCAAAGTAACTAAGAAAAACTCATATTAATACTGCATCATCTTTACCAATTTTAGTATGACAATAATTTTAAAATTTGATTAAGAATCTATTAATTTACTCATGGTAGGACTGTTCACTTAAAGTRGTTATTTTTGAGCCAATGTGTGAGAGTTCCATTTTCTAGCCTAGGTAATCGTATATATCTGGCTGAAGCCAGAAAGCAGGACACTTACTTATGCTTTTAGCTATTCCATGATGGATAATTCATCCATTTGTGCAAGAAACTGGAAAGAAGAGAGATCTGTTTTCATTTTGGGCTGGTTCTGCCAACAAGTGTCTTCTGAGAGATCAAAATGGCACCAAGTAATATAATGGAGTTACAACTGACTGGTATGAATAACAGCATTTTAAAAATATTATTTCCAGAAGGCTAATATTTCACAAGTAATTTCCAYAGGAGTTCAGGTTGCCACACAGTGAACTCTAAAATCCATTATACAAGTGGAAACATAGCAGTGATTTCCAGGAATGGTAGGTCAGCCRCCACCCTTCATGATAATCCCTTGAACAAGTAATGACTTGTGTCCATACTCTTCTTGTGTGTTAAAACCAACAGTTTAAATTTTTAAGGAATAAACAGGATTTCTTTTTTCTAGGTTTGTTCCTCATCTCCATGTCAAGAAAATATCTCCTTTGTTCCATATTGAGATTTAATTTGGTATACTATGAAGCATTAAAATCCTCTCTTTACTTTGAAAACGTTGTCCTTTTTATTTTTTTAACAGGAAAAAAAAAAAAAAAGATAGCATTACTGTTACTGTAGACAACTTGCACCTCATGTTTCCCTAAAATTTCTCTAGTTTATTGAGTAGTTCAAAGACCTCCCCTTTTTAATTTAGTTTAATTGATGGCTTAGAATGGC
The DNA here is from genome assembly GCA_902810485.1 of Alauda arvensis. Lineage (NCBI taxonomy): Eukaryota > Metazoa > Chordata > Aves > Passeriformes > Alaudidae > Alauda > Alauda arvensis. Next base: position 395,057 of record CADDXX010000507.1, on the reverse strand, counting down.
TACCTAGAACAGAGGCTAGACAGAGTTAGAGAATAAAGTAGATATTTATTAAAGGCCTTCAATAGATACACCTTGGGCAGWGCWAAAGCCTCACAGAGCCTACACCCAGGRTGGACAAYRATCATGAGTTTTWCAGACAGATTGGTTTATTTGCATATCAGGGGTTAATTGTCCAATTACAGCTTCAGGTAATGAAGTCATATTCCCCCAGTTTGTTCTTCCTCCTGATTTACTTTTTTATACTTTCTGGGGCCTGAGGCCGAGGATGACCTTGGTTCTCAGGCTTAGAAGGATTGTTTTGTCTGGCCAACAGATGAAGAGAGTTCACTAAACACTCTATATGGAGTTCAGAGTTATACACTAATGCAGTACAGGATCTGAAAAATATACAAGCTCAAAACTTAAGGCATCATTCTCAAATGTTAGGCTTGTAGTAAAACCTGAGAACAGCTGGATTTCCTGTTTGTGATCTGTTATCCCTCCAATTCTTTTAATACTAACCACAGGAAAATTATAAAGTAGCATGTATGTGTCTGTCCTGCACTTTAGCAAGTGGGCTACCACAAAACCACCACTCACAAGTACTTTTGTGATGATTGTCTTGGTTTGGAAAGACAGGTATCTGCCAGGGAAAGCTGGAGCCTTCCTTGGAATGGAAAAATGTAAATCCCCTCCTGCCTAATTATTATAAATTTGAAATTAAGGGGCTTCCAGGCAAAGATATGGGAATAGGAATAGGTATAACAGTTCTTTATTAGGAATATTAAAAATGTAGTAGTACAAAAAAAAAACCAAACAAACAAAAAAATGAAAACACTGACAGAGTCAGAATACAACTTGACATCCTGGTAATTAGAGTGTTGGCAGCAGTCTAATTAAGTCAGTCCTCCTGGAGTGGTTCTGCTGGAGCAGAAATGATCTTGTAGAAGGATGCAGGTTTCCTCTGAAGCTCCAGAGGTGGTGAGATGGGTCCAGTCTTCCTCTTGGAATCCAGTGGAAAACAGGCTATCCGGAGTCTCAGGTTTTATTCAGGTGGGAATGCTTGGCTCCTCCCTGTGGGTGGAGCATCTCACAATGAGATGATGTAATTTTATCAGTCATGCAGTGAGCCCATTAAAAGCAAATATCCCCCAGAGGGAGGATAGGTCCTGGAAGAGATAAAGAACACTACCCCACCTGGTTTTAACTGGCCCATTAACAGAAGACACCTGCCCTCTCCTCCCCAGAGTTATGAGGAATGGGACATTAAAGGGATTAAAAAAACCACCTCCCCAACAGGTTTCAACAGATGGGAATAGGATACATACTTTGGTTACATTTTGCATTGCAACCCAAGACAATTCTATTGATCAGCACCAAGCTATTACAAATTACTATGGTAATCAATTTTATAGTCTCAATCAATACTATCCAGCAATGAATAACAGCAAAACCAAGGAGGTGTAGACTTTTTTAAGACAGCAAAACCCAGAAAGTATATTACAGGTTATTACAAGATTATTGTTCATGAATCAATTTTATCACCAATATAATAGCACATATCTTCAAGTGTGTGCAGCATGGGAAATTCCCAGAGACAGAAACTCAACTTTGGATAAAAACTTAGTCCTTTTCAAATCTTTGATATACAACATCGCCACTTTGAACAGTCAATATATGCTGTTAATTTTTATTTTACACCTGCCATTATGTTTTCTATTCTTTCAGACCCATTTTATATTCCCAGATTATTTCCACTTTTCAGAAAACAAGTTGTCATTACAATGCCTGGATTTTGCACTTTTTAGTGGTATCTGAGGATATCTCTGGTTTCTAGGCAACTCAGCTGTACTTCAGGGAGGCCAGCTGTACTTATCAAGTTTTTGGCTCTCGGGCCTAGTCCTGGACTCACAGCTCCCAGGTTGGGGGACAACTTCTCTATCACTAAATTTTTCGGTTCGCAGTTTCCTCTGTTCAGTACATTTGTCCTTCTAACAGGCCAAATTTAAGGCTGTGTACATCAATCTTATTTTACATATTTAGTCACACCTCCCTATAAGTATATTATTGACCTTCAATTAAACATTTTATTAACATTTTTCACTTCCATGACCTAACATGCAACCTTAGGAAGTCTTGGAAAATAATGCAAAAACCTATTATTTTAAAATGTAGACTCAGGTTTGGTTTCTAAAAACTATAATTTATGGCTTGAGCTTTTCATACTTAAATCTAATTTTTTTAAACAAAACATTTAAAAACATATTCTATGAGTTTTTAAAGTATTAAAAACATTCTATGAGTTTTTAAGGTATTGCACAAGGTATTGTGCAAAAGAGTAGTGTGATTCATTCAGTGTATTCCTTCCTGGTATTTGAAGGGTAGGAGGTTGATTACTTGTTTAATGGATCTTCAATCATTCTGCATAGAAAACTTGAAGACCCATTCAGTTTGTTGCTATATTAATGTCTTTCAGATGTATCTACTGCTTGTTCTGCATACACCTCCTCCTTATTACTTTCAACAAAATTCTGGGTAAACAGGASTTGTTTGGTRTATAAAGCATGCARCATATTAAAAGTAAAATGCCTTTCACTAGATGTGAGTGAAAAGGTTCCTCAGAGTACCTGAATGATAATTTTGCTATATTCTATATTCTCTTAAAAATGTATGACAGCTTATAACTTCAAAATTTGGTGGAACACAGACTCATGCCAATGATTGTTCTATATTCTCCTCTAACATGTGTTCTCATGATAAGAAATGTGACAGCTACCAATACAAAATGCTACTCTTCAATTTCTAATTTGATGACAGGAAAACTAGGGGATTATGGCCACAGCCAGAAAAAAATTTGCGTTTGGGAGAGAGAGAAGAAGCTGTCTAGATCAGCAGCAGGGTTAGGATGAGGGAAAGCTTCTACTTTTAAATGTCTACATTTAGCAGCTGGGGTTTTATGAGGACTGTTTGTACCAGTAAGTGGTAGTTTGTCTCCAAACATCATGAATGGTTGAAATACTTTCGTTATGAACTGAGATTTCTCAGAGAAGCAGGTTGCCAGAGTAGCCATGCTTGAGAGTTTTGAATTATCAAGTCAAGAAATATGCTGGAATGTCTACTGATGTCCACTGATACACCTGCACCAGGTTCACCTCAAAGACCATGAAGCTGGAGCAATGTAAAGTCAGACAAGGACAGTAGGAAGAAGACATGAAAAGTGAAGATTAATCAATCCTGTCAATTAGAAAGAACAAGAACTTGAATTTAGCTCTCATAAGGGGATGATCTTATGCTATTCCTCCCTGGAATTCCTTTCCAGGCTTGACCAGAAACCTTATTCCAGTAAAGAAAACCTATTACAAATGTCAACCAGACATGTTTGTTGTCAGCAGCTTCTTTTTTGAAAAGACAGCACAATCTAAACAAGGGACATTTCTGTTTTCAAATATCAATAAGCTCCCTGAACCTTTCCTCCAAATAAAAAGGAGCATGCAAAATTACAGAGAAYGAATGCTCAAGATGGCAGTGTGGTTTTCTTTTCTGAAGAATTTTTCCCCTAGTAGTCACAGGGAATGATGTGGAACATATTTCACACAAGGTCTACCTGATAATTATACTGCATCCATAACAGTACACACAAATGGTGTTGCATTATTCATGTGAAAAACAYATTTCTTGTCTTGCAGAGTACTAGCATTTATTTAAAAATACTATTCTTTCAATCATTTATCTCCTGTTGTCATGCTTCATCCTTATTAGTCCACAGAAACACATCCAAGGACTGTAAGTGACAGTAGCAACACAGCAGTTGAAGAACTAGGAGGTTCATTTTTGATTCAAAAGTATCATGTCAAACCACTGAATCAATGAAAAAAAATGACCATGTTTTCAGTAATGTCCCTGTTGAACAGAAAGTGCTTTGGAACTGAAATTATCTTGCTAGAGTTTGAAATAAACCTGTGAGTAGACATTTCATTCTGGAGTTAAGATCACTAACTAATCTTTTTCCTGCTGAGTCTGGCCCTAATCTTGTATTCTAGGCGTGATGAGGAAGACTGTTACTCTGCATGTCCTCTCTGGGCAAGTTTTCTCACACTTTGTAATTGCCTAAGAAGTTGATAACATGTRGTGTTCTGTCCCAGAGCCCATGCAGAAATTTAACTCTTAGTCACTTGGATCAGAATCCTATCTGCAGTAATTCAGCACATTTTAATTGCAATGAAGCACATTTTATGAACTATTGGTCCAGCATAGTATAACTAGGTGTCAAGAAAGTGTGTTCACACAGAATTAGCCTCTGTATGCTACACATTGGTGGTCTGAGCTAAACAGATTTATTTGTTCTTGTTTCCAATAGTACATTTTGTTCTCTGACATTTGCACATGTGGACTTTACACTGAGGTACTTCAGCTAGCACACTGATGGACAATTTTGTGAGCTTTGATTTCTGTCTGCTATGAACTCAATAATGTCATAACCTGATCCTTATCAATCTTCTTCTTTTCTTAAGAGATAAAAATCTTGCACATTTTCTATCTCAATCATAAAAATATCTCTTTGAAATTCAAAAAAAATCAAAAATAGTATTGCATTTGYRAGAAGAAAAAGATAAAGAAAACAAWACCTAGCAATGGAAGTAGCATGAAAGAACAACACTCTCTGATCTTTTGCCTTTTAGGGTTACCTGAGTAAAGGCTAAGCAAAACTTTTTTTAAAAAAACAATATTTTATTTCTAAAGTTGACCCTTGTTTAGTTAGAGTATGGATTCCAAAATGGCTGAAGATGACAATGAGACCATGAGAAGTGTTATTTCATTACATAGTTAGGGATAATTACAAAATTTGTTCCCTTAAAGTTGATTCTAACCCAGAAGAAGACTGAGAATGGCATATTCGTTGCATCTTCCACGTAACTATGGCTACAACAAATTGCTTTGTTTATGGGTGACGTTTTTAAAAGCTATTTCTACCAATTCAGACAACATTTTTGAAAACTGGATGTTTTTAATATGAGCTGGAAGTGCTCTAAATGACAAAGATTCATCTACATTAGTATTTTATCTTTATCAAATGTACCATTTGAAGCAAACCACTTGGTTTTCACACTCATTTTAGTACACATCACAGAGTAGTCTCAGAATGCACTATTTGGATTTCCTCGGGATGCAAGTAAATCAGATGTTTTCTAGCAGCACACRCAGAGCAATTCCACTACTCATATCTATCAAAAGAAGGCTAGAAACAGCAGTAGTAAACCTCTCTGTAATTCTGATAACATGAATGTCATGTCATTAGCACTAACATTTTGTTCTCCAGACAGTTTTATTGGTTGGTAATAATTTTCCTCACTGCCAGGTCAGAAGTAAAGCAGGCATGCAATTTCTTAATGGACCAGTCTAACTTCAAGGGAAGAATAATTGTGGTCTTTTATATAAATACATGTAAGTTTTAGCTGTGGCCATCTCCCAGTAACTCAATGGGAAATGCTGATCACGTTTTTTTCCCCCTTTATCAGAAATGTCTATTTGAATAATAGAGTTCTTTGAAATAACTCCCCAGGCTCACTCTAGTGGACTAACACATTTCATATAATGAAGCAACTATTTCCCAAAAATAACAAAAACAAACCAACAAGAATAGTAGTGTTGTTATTGCTGGAAGTAATTATTCTTGCTTCTGTATTCATTATCCAAAYGTATTCCTGTACTGGCCAAATTCCTGAAATGTTCCATGTTGATTATATGTATAAGCATTTTTTTTTTTTTTGGTTGGCAGGATGAAGGGCTGTGTTGGGTTGAGTTGGTCTGAGGTTTTTGGGTTTTTTTCTCTTTTGGTAATTTTTATTTTCCTGATTTTTATTCTTATTGATCTATGAGTATTCTGCTCTSTAAATACACCTGCAGTCACTAGTCACTGCCAAAAATTGGCACGTTGTTTATTTTTTAAAAATACTATTGTTAAGTCCTTTATATTGCCAAGCACAAATGCATCCATCCTTCTGTGCAAACCTTTTATCACTCACACAATTTGACAAAGCCTGGCTAATCCTATAATGTATCTTTCAGTGCTAAAGCTAACCTTCTCAAGTTGTAAAAATAATAGTGTTTACTTCTTTTGTAGAATGACACTTGAAACAGTTTGTTATCCKTAAGAAATTAGGTTTTCCAAAATACCTCTTTTGTTATTACTTACAAGAACTAGAGGTCTATTTTTCAGTAATCAAACACTATTCACAGAGAACTAACCAAGTCTGAAATATTTGACAGGAAGATAATTGTAAGGGTAGTTTGGCCCATTTGATGCCTTGCAGTAATCTGGGCTTTTTTCTTTTTTTTTTTTTTTTTGAGGCTGTAATTAATCCAGTCTCAATCCTCTTCGTGTTTTTCAAAATCAAGAAAAAAAACCTTTCTCAGGTTTTTTCATCACTCAAAGAATGAGGTTTTCTTCTCAGTAGAAGAGAAGCAACAGCAGATTACTTGCACAAATGGAATGATGTTTGAAGAAATGCCTTTTCATCAAAAYACACTGAGGATAAGTTGTTGAGCTTTGAAAGTTCATGATACTCAACAAGGTTTAGGAGAGAGTGTCTGAGGCTCAAATCAAAATCCCTATGTCACTTCTCATGAAAGAACTGAGTGAAAACACTGGGTTTTGGTTGTTTGGTTTTTTTTAATCTGGAGGTGTACACTTCAAATATATTCCATTTTATGAAAATATAGGAATGTTAGATTGTGTTGGTTTGGTTTTTTTTAGAAGGCAGGGATGAAAACCAAACCAAACTAAAACAAAACAAAACAAAAGCTTCAAATCAACGCTTTATTGAAACAGTGGAAGGCAGCACTGTTTTCATTCTCTGGCTAGTTATAATATATGTAATTTTTTTACTGATGTTTTTGATCTGTGAATGAAATTTCTGTATAAGGATTAGACCATTGGATCAGTTTAGATTGCTATCATTTGTTATTCTGCTCCTTAAAAAAAGCCATCCTTTACATAAAAAGAGGTATTAGGCAAAAAACCAGTGCCTAYAGCTGTCCAAAACAAGTACAGCAGAGCAAAGCTGAATAATAGACTCTAAACACAAAGGATGGTTACATTTCCTCTTTCTTTCAGTACTAYAGAAATAAATAGGTATAAAATTAGAGACGATTGCACTACGATGATTTCATCTGTGTAGCAGACATTTAAGGTTGATATTGCAACAGTTACTCACAAGGTTTAAGTCTAATATGATATTGTTGCTATGTTATTGCTTTTTTAAAAGAGGGATAAATGGCATTGCTTGCAAATAAATATACTTAACAAACACCACAATAGAAATGGTCAGAGTAAATAAAAATATTATTATCTTTCAACAGATGTAMCAGCAAACACATAAAATGCAGTTCATTGGAGAAAATTACTTTTTCTTCATTGCCAAATCACCTGCAAAACCACAACACATATTATAAAACAGTTTGTTGGTGCTTTTTCCCTGGGAAAATTATGATAGCTACTTCTACACCAGCTGTTTGATACCTTCCCTTCTTGCAAATTGATTTAACTACTCATATGGCTAAAGCCTTCCTGTTCCCAAATTTACATATGTAAATTATGAACTTCCCACCCAAGTGGYATCTCTATTTACTTATTATTGTGTTTATAGCATCCAGAGATTGGCACAAAAGTGGAGACTCTTCTGGATTTGGTTTTGTAGCAATAAAAAAGAAAATGTCTTTTCTGCTTCAAAGGGCACAGCAACACGTGGGAAGAACAGAAATTATTAGAATAACAGCAGCTATGAACAAGAAATTGCACTGGCTATTTAATCATGAACATTTGTGTTGACTACTTAAACATAAAGACATATATATATATGTATATGTATATATAGGTTTATGTACACATTTCACCCTTTTTTGTGGTAGCTATGATTACATATCATTCATAAAGGTCAAGCAGGAGCAGAATAATGAGCAGAGACCTCTCTGCAAACAGGGTTTCATGCAAAATTCCTTTTGGGCTAAGGAGGTAGGATCCAGTCAATTCAGGCTGACAGCATTCACCAGAAGATCAATTGTAATAAATATATTTAGTAGACCATGGAAACTAGCCTTGGAAATAGAGATATGATAGATAAGACTAGACAACAAAATAATAGAAGCCAAGTTTGGGTAAACCTGTATCTGTTAGCAGGAAAAATGAAGATATAAATTAGGAGTATTGTGTCCAGGTCTGGGTATCTCAGAACTGGACACAATACAGGACTACAGGAGAGGCATTGTCGGGCTGGAGTGGGTCCAGAGAAGGGCAGCAGAGCTGGGGAAGGGTCTGGAGCACAGGTCTGATGAGGAGCAGCTGAGGGAGCTGGGGGTGTTTGGCTGGAGAAAAGGAGGCTCAGGGAGACCTTAGTGCTTTCTACAACTGCCTGAAAGGAGGTTGTGGAGGGACAGGCCTCTCCTTCTGGACAACCAGAGACAGAACAAGGGGAAATGGCCTCATGGTAAGCCAGTGGAGGGTTAGGTGGGACATACAGAAAGAATTCTGCCCACTCTGAAAGAGTGGCTATGTTTTTTGGAACAGGCTGCCCATGGTGATGGTGGAGCCATCATTGCTGGAAGTGCTCCAAATTGAGGAGATGTGAGAGGTCATAACATGGTTTAGTGAGTATGGTGGTATTCAATCAAAAGCTTGGCTTGGAGGTCTTTTCCAGCCTCAGTGATTCTGTGTGGACAACTGTGAGTTGTTTACATGGCTGTTATTGTTTGCTCCAAATGAAAAATTCAATCTGCACAATTACTGTTTTCATAGCATTCAGGACTTCTGAAGAGTGAACCCATGGAGCAGGAGCCAAAGAGATGGATTWTCAGGGGAAATTATGGTGTCAATAAAGACCGAAAGAACCCCACAAAAATGTGAACTGATAACTTTTTATTAATAAATAACATCAGTGGTTTCTTTTTGGCAATGTTAAATTTAAGTTCCTCAAGAAGTCTCCAGTATGAAAAGTGAGAGGATGGTTGGGAGGTWAGGAAGCTGGAGGGTTGGGAGGGTTCAAACAGCTGTAGAAACAATACTGAAAAAAATGATCAAGACAATATCTGCACTCTTCTAGCAGTGGAGAGAAAGACTCAAGGGGGAATTTGCATCAGACATGCAAAAGAGATAAATGTATTAATTAATGAGGAATTTCCTTTTATTTATGAAAATAAAATTATGATTTACAGTTGCATTAAGGCAGAAACTACTTCTGATGTGGATTATGTGAGATTTTCTGTTGTGAGACCAAAGGATAAGGCTACCCTGTGTGTGTATCCAAGAATGCAGGCAGTCATGTGTGCTTCCTTAGTGATCCCATAAATATTTTTGACTCAAATTTAAGAGTTAGCATTTACAGCTGACTGGTTGAAATTTTCTCTAATTCTATTTTGTTTAATAACACTTCAGACATGACCCGGGTGTAAAAAAATGAGTTCAATTACTTTTACATCTGGACACCCTAATCCAAAACTGAACAAATGAAACAATTGTAATTGGTAGTTTCCACTATTACTTGGCATAAAAATCCTCTGACAGCTGTATCAGTCAAAAGTGCTTTGTGGAAGATGTCATTTATTGCCAGCTAAATATTCTAGGCCTTGTAAAATATTCAGGAGAGCATCAGTAGATGCACTGCAGCACTCACCCTCCAGATCCTTTCTGTTCAGGCATGAAGAGAGAAACTTCCCAAGCAGAATATACCTTTAGAGCACAAGAAAACCAAACCAAACCAAAACAAAAAACCATAGAGCTAACGAGACAGTAAACTAARGATTAATATTGTGACCCAATGCCAATGAGATTGCCATGGAGCCTTTGATAGCSAGGAAGTCAGCTGGGCAAGAATTCCCCTTGAGATATGCTGAGACTTGGTGATATTAAACTGCCAGCTTTGAATTCTACCTATTTTTTCTACAATGTCTTTTTTCCCCATTGAATCTGTAAGGATCTAAATAYCCTCTCAGCAGCTGCATGTCTTTGTGTTTTTGTGTTTTTCTATTATACCAGGCTTCAGCCTGCACACCTCACRCTGCAGCTRTAATTTTATCRCCAAAAACTGAGCCATGGYCAAAGAGCTATGTGGCATCAAACTAAACCCTTGATCACCAGGACCTGAATTTTGGGGATAAAGATTGCAGYAAGGTTTTTTGACATGCAGAAAATGGATTTTTTGCTGAAAACAATATTTTCTTAAATTATATTTCCTTTTATTATATTCTGTGTTGTTGTTCACTTTAATTCCAACAAAAACTCAGTAATTTCCCACTCTTCTCTCTCAGCAGTATCTTCTCCATCTCTCAAAAGCTTAACACATAAATTTGGAGCACTTTAGCAAGACACAAGTGAAAAAATAGTCAGTGTCTTTCTGTAGCTGCAAGTTCATTCTGCCTGATATAAATCTTTTCMAATTTCTAAACAGTCTTTTCCTCCATTTTTAAATTTTGCTGCTAATGCATTTTCCTTAAATCCATCTCATTCTGTGTTATGAATAGATCTCTTTCGCTTTTAATTCTGATTGGTTCAATTCTAAGCAGCACATGATGAAAAACATTTAAACAAGCCTGTCCACAATCACAGTTTCCTAAGCAAGTTAAATGAACTTATGGAGTATTTCCTGTTATTTCATCATTTATCTAGACACTTCTGGTCTCTCTTCTAGCAAGTTGTTCTGCTTAATTCCAATTTACTTTTCTTTATTTCAAATGCTCTTCCCTGGAGTTTTGTGTTCCACTCTTCAAAAAACCTCAACCCCCTKCCCTGCCCAAAAACCCCAACAAACCAAAACCAAGAAAACAAAGACAAGGAAAARCAAAAATCACTTCTATGTTCCGTGTTCCCTAGATGAAAATATAAAGTTATGTGCACTACTGGGTAAACAAACAAACAAACAATAAAACCACTTTGATAAAGAAACTTTGGGCTATAAAAGTGGAATAATGTCAAAACTGAAAGTGTTCTTCACTAAAAAAATCAGACAAAAACTATAACCGGAGGAAATATTTATTGCTTCTTTATCAGTAGCAAGTGTTGAGATAAGAGAAACAGGGAAATAGCTACCATGTGGGCCTGTGTGTTGTGCCTTCCAGGAGATGTGAGATCTGAAGGAGCATTTTGTTCTTTCTTTCTGCTCCCCTCCTGCATAGAATTGCATTTCATCAAGAAATAGAAAGTCACAAAGACAATTCATTGAAACATCCCAGGGAAATTTTAAGACTACGACTTCTACAATGACAGGAATGAGAAGCAGCAGAGAATGAAATGAGGTTCCTGAAAATTACAATAGARCAACCACCTCTGATTTGTCAAAGTAAGGAAGTATAATGAACTGCTCTCCATCACTTTTCTAGAAAGGTTCTTTCAAATACATAGAGTTTCATATTCAAAGCATTTGTTCTTTGCTTTAGCCATTTCTTTTAATACTAATTGTTTGGGGTTTTTTTTACCAGTCATGAGATACAATCCTATATCCCAAAACGTGATTGAAAACAAACAGAAAATTATATAATGCAAAGAAGAGCTTCAGTACCTATGTCAGCTAGAATTATACCACTTYCTCATAAAAAGCTATTCTTCCATCAATTTCTATTTCAAAACTAATCTCCAGGATGCCTTGAGCTATGCTATTAAAATAGTATAAATTATGTCTCGTATGAAGAACACATACACTTTAGGAGTAAAAATGAAATTATACAAATGGACCACATGTCCCTCAGAATATTCAAAACATTTCCAGACTGAGACTTTGAGGGGTAATTAGGAATGCCTTCATACTGCTTTGTGACCACAAACTGGGATGGAGTGAATTACTYTGTGCCAGTAAATCTCAGGGTGCCAAATGCCCAGTAACTTCTGGCTACCTTACAGACAGGCATGAGCAAACATAAAAAGTGTTTGCATATACCCTGCATGTCTACTGACTTATTTAAATTTAATTCAGTTCCTTTAAATTGAATTAAACACAAATTGCTTACTTTATAGTAGCTAATTTATAAATTGGCTTAAGGATGGGATTAGATGGAGGAGGATCAGTAGGAGAATAGAAACAGGAGAAAAATCAGAACATTCTACAGGCTTTACGCTTTTCAAGAATTGGCTGTTGGGAACATAGTTTCATTCATTTTCTTGTATCCTACCTGCAAGAAGAAAAGTACATATGTTTTATTCAAAGTAATTTCCACAAGGTTTTCTAAAATAAAAAAWTTTTTTTCACAAGTGTATTTTACAGGTTGGTGTGAGTTAGAATGTATTTCATTCATCAAAAAYAAATCTAAAGGGAATACACTTGCTYGCTTTATTCTTGTTTTAAAGTTGCATTGTTTTTTGTAGTTTCTATTTGTTGGTGGTGGGTTTGAGGTTTTTTGCTTCTTTTCAAATTATTCTGGAATGGTTTGTATTGAAAAGACACCTTTAAAAGTAATCTTATATTCTCTCCATTCTTTTTCTTGCACAAAATGCACAACTAGCACTGTGTAAACTGAATGCTTCCAGCTCTGTCAGTTATGTGAAGAATGCAGGTGCATGTAAACAATTCTAACCTCACTGAACAATTAGTGCCTCACTTCACCTGTGTGTTGGACTGCAGGCTGAATAATGAATGTTCTGCATTTTATTGGTGTTCCAGAAATGGGGTTTGTTACAGAACTACAAAGGAATTTCAGAGAAACCACATATCATTGTTACAAGGCTTACTAAGATCATTGATTGCTTAAGTTTGACTTTGTCTATGCTGCTTAAATTTTTAAACATGTTGTTGAGCAGAACAGCAATTCAGAGACGTTACATATTGTATGTGTTCACTTTGAGAATGATTTAGTGCTTGCAGGTCTTGTAAGAGGTAGCCAATGYACTTGAACTCTGCTTGGCAGAGGAGAAAACAAAAAACCTTAATTCAATTATGTTATATTTAGACTTTAASTCAAGAAGAGTATCTCCCAAAAGACTCTTTTAATGTCTGYGTCCAGGTAGCCCTAACAGAGAAGATTGCATTAATAAAGTCATAGTCATTTGAACATTGGCTTAAAGGTTATTCTTGCTGTTTACAAAGTCTCATGGTACCTCTCTGTCTTCAAAAATGTTCTATTCCCTTATTAATGCAATTAAGCAGCAAAGGGTACATTTTACCATTTAGGCACTAAGTTTGGAGTTTGCCTGTATTGAAATGTGAGTAGGAGGAGCACAGGCTACCATGGGCACCAGCCACTTGCTGCTGTCCAACATCTGCTCACACCATCCAGCCTGCAATCCTTGTTGCACTCTCACATCCTCTCCTCCAAATGCAAATCTGTGTGTAGTTGCAGGCAATTTAAAGAAGTAAGGTTCATAATGACAAATTTCTTGTCCTGGTTTGTCACTAGATTTCAAAAAGCTAGGTATTGCTATKTGTCAGAATAAATTTTCAGTAGAGATAGAGAGTTTGAGTATTGCAATTTTCAAATGCCTAACAAAGATATTTGCAAAAAAAATTGTTTCATTTTTAGTAATATTTAGCTTTAGAAAAACAAAATTCAATTTTTTTATTTCAAAGCAAGCCTCCAAGACTCAAGAACAGTAGAATTTCCCTGTCTTTTCTTCTTCTTCATAATTTATATCAACAAATATTTCATAGAACAAATAGCTTAACTTAGTCATTCTTGATATAGACAAAATGTGAGGAAAATTCTTACCACATAGAGCAAAATGAATCAGTATTAGGCTATTGGCATSTGTCTTGCTAATGATGGCAAAGAGATTTTGCAATGATTTATTACTTAGAATGATTGAGTTGTTTATAACAAATTATTTCCTATTGTAGATTTGCATATTTACATTCTTAAAAACAGTTCTACCTGCGTATTTTCACGTGCTACTTTAAATATATTCTTTCTAAGAGTAAGTTTTTTGTAAAAGGAAGTATAGATCATGAGCAATATCTTTGTAAACCTGGTTGAAAAGCTGAGTAACATTTGTGAGTTGTTTCCAATATTTCACATTTATTGAAACAGAACAATTTGACAAACTTGCTTCTTGCACCCACCTTCCACATTACTGCTGTAGCTGAATCAGTCACTTTTTGTCTTCTATGGGAAGACATTATGGGAGAGGAAAAAATCATCAAGATTACAGGAATAAGAGCATTATAAGAKAAAAGACCCTTTTCCAAATGCTGTGAGGCTTCCAGTAGCCTACTTCATTAGATTAAATTATTTTTTAGAAGACAATGAAAAATTTACTTCTGGAAACCTGGTTACCTATTATGCATAATGAGATTTACATTCTTCATTCTTCTGCCCAGTGTCCAGTCATTAAAACTTGGGGACATTTACTGTGACTTGCTACTCCTGGCAATATAAGGGTCAATATAAAGCTATAAAGGACCACATAAAGCAAAACATGTTTTTTAACATCAAGCCAGTAAATAACGAATTCCCTTTTTTAATGTGTATTCTTCAGTAGATTGTGAGAGAAATAGTCAGCTGTTAGAGAGTATGACTTTGTTGAAGCTAGCGCTGAATTATTTGCCTTATTTGTTTAATTTGAGAACGGTTAAAATAACAGCATTTAAAAATTAGGACCCAGTATACACAGATTTATAGCTGTCTTCTAATAAATGCACAATTTGCATACAAGATTATGTGTTCTCTAAGCAACTGAGATTCATTTTCACTGAGATGAGAACTAAAACACCAGCCTGTTTAAATATGCCACATTAAAAGAAAATGCTGTTGACAGCAATTCCTCCTGTAGCTCAGTATGTGAAATTGTAAAGAGTGACARGGAAATTATCTCTATGGTGAAAAAAAATAAATTAAAATGAAATTACATGAAAAAATGAAATACAAGGGAATATTTTTATGAAAATCCTAAGAAAACACCAGATCTCTRTTCTTTCAATTACATAAAAGGTTTATCTATTTATGTCTGAGCAATTTTGCAATAATTGAAAACAAATTGTTTAGCTAACAAAACAATCACCCTTTCCAGATGAGACTTGTTCACTAGTTGTCACTTATTCTACAAATAAAGCTCCTAGATAGTTATGATTTTGCATTCAGTGATATCAAATTACTTCAATAGTGATTTTTATCTCCAGATCCTTACAGATATTAAATCTCTTCTCTTTAAACCTTCTCTCCATTATTTAGGGGAATAACACTGTTACTGTGATATTGCATTTTTCAAAATGAGAGGKAACCATTCAACTATTATTTTGTTGAAATTGTTCAACATTCTTATTTAGAGAACAAGAGATTTGTTTAAAGTGGCTCTTTCCAAAGTGCAATTCGGTGATGAGAATTGAACAAACTCATGGTCACACTGAGTTGGACTGAACAAGGTAGCGGAAGACAGTTAATTTATTTCCAGATTATCTACTCTGATACTGAACCAGATACATTTTATTGACGTAAAGAGTCATTACACATTTGGTGGGTTTGGGGGGTTTTGTTTTGGGTTGTTTTTGTTTGTTTGTTTTTGTTGGGTTTTTGTTTGTTTGTTTTTCAGGAGGGAGGTTAATAAACATTGCACAGCTGGGGTTGAGAGGAATACAATTATTTTCTTCTCAATCAGTTTTACTAAGATTCTGCACCCTGAGTTTAGGTTTCTGGATGGAAGTGTCAGTTATGCTCCTGCATATCTGTCCTCTCCTTACTCCCAGTGGAGATCTCAWCATGGTTGTCAATAGATCCTAGAGGAAAATATTCATCTGTATACAGGTGGATAGATACTTAAATAGCCACTTAACCAAATGCCTCTTGGATAAATTGAGTWCCTCTTTCACTGATAGTACTGGAGACATAWAGACTGTACCCACTTGTATCCACACCTACATTAAATCCARCTTTCTACATGTGAAGGTGAAAACCAAAGATGAAAGAACTCTGTAACCAGATAAACCTTTCCTCATCAGAATACCTGAACATCCACAAAGTTTCTTCATCACTATTCTAGTGATGGGGCCAGWTAGGATGATACTTCCATTTTCAGTTGCATTTACACCATTAAACCCTGCAGAAGCAATTTAAAACAAAATTTCATTTACTACATATGTCTAGAAATTAATTATTATGCAATGTTTTTGCACTCAACACAAAGCAAATTATTTAAAACATCAGTGTGTCATTCATTGTTAAACAAACAAAGTATTTGAACATGTAAATACTGATAAAATAATCTGTTTCACGCCTGTCATAGTCAATGATCTTTTATTTCYAATAWGAAACRTGTATTTCTTTYTATGCTTTAATACATGGTAGTAATKATCTTTATAGTCTAGGTAGTTAATTTCCATAGATARGTTTCATTCAAATGAAATATGTTGATTTACATTTAGATAAATTCTTTACTTTGCAACAAACTTTCAATCTAAATTTCAGCAATCTAAATTCTGTTTTGGCAAGTGATAGCAATCTAATACACAGTTTGGTCTGGTATTTTTTAATCAAGTAATTTAAGACKAAAAATTTACATATTTGTGGATAAACTGCTAAATAATATCTGTTCTTCACAGATGTACAATACAGGAGATATTTAGTACAATTATTTTCCCAGCATTACAGAGCAAGTAAAATGCATCTATTGCTTTGACACAAGTGTAAGCATTTTAATGAAAATTTATGTATCTTTACCTAGTATATCTTTTTTATTCTTAATAAGAAATGGAAAATATTGGAAAGGCTGCAGTCAAAGAAAAAGTCACCAATATTTTTGATGTTGACATGGAATAAATAAATCCTTATTTTAATCTCTTTAAAGAAAATCTTCAAGTAAAAATGAGGCTGTTATAAAATTTCCTGAGAAAATGTTTTAAGGTTTGAAAACTTCTGCCTAGAGGAAAAAAAAAATTTTGTTAATGAAAATTTTGTACATTTGTATCTATAATACTGGAATAGTAGAAGAGATCATACAAGTAATTTATGTTAACTTGACTCTGCATTTGATGTGTTTATGACGAAAGGAAAAAATACGTTTTAATAATTTAATGAAGTTATTATAGAGGGTGTCCTTGWGTGTATTTATAAACAGTTATGAATAACCAAGGTTTGTCTTAATATATGGTTTCAAAAGATTTTTAGAACACAAATGGATTCCTTTTGCTATCTAATCAATTTAAGTTTCATACACCATGATGCCTACCTCTGTAATTCTCTGAAAACTTCGTTATTTTCGAATTAAGCATAAAAAAGAAATGGCCAATTGCTAAGTTGGCAAATGTCTGGGGAAAATCTTGCTTTGAGACCTTGTACAGTCAATACATGAGTGACATTTTTAGTAGTAATGCATGTCTATCTTAAAAAATAAAGGGAAAGGATTCTCATGTACATATGTCAATATTTATTTTGAAGCATTCAAAGTATTATCCTTTATCATATTCTGAAAATGCTGTTCCTGATCTACCTTCCTTAGCCATGAAGAGGTGAAAATTTTGGCAATAATTAGTAGCTGTTTTTGTCAGAYATCTTGGTTTGTTTTTCACTTGTTCTGTGCATTGAGAGACTCCATTGTTCATACAAAGGTRCTTTAAGTCTGTTTTGCTTAATTTCACTTTTGCCTTATGAAAATCATAAGCTTATGATTCCATGTGCATGGGCCAGAAGAATATGTAATATGTAGTTCTGCAAATAATTTAATCTTATTAGCAGTATTAGAAGCATATATAATATTTACCTGAAACTGTTATGAATTTTGTGTGTATAAGATTATTTTAATATTCTATTTAAAACAAAAGGTAAGTGTTAATAGACAAAACAGGCTGGGATTTTCAATTCATTTTCAGGCTAGTTTAGGGTAGAAAGAGCTTCTGTTAATACTTAAAAGACATCACCTTGAGATATTTTTTCAGTAAGCACCCAAATRCAAGCATTTGTGTTCTAGACCAGAAAATTATAAGTAATATACATCTATATTAGAAGAAAGATACATTTCTGTTTCCACTTTTACTAAACAGAATGCATGCCAGATTTTGCTCTTCAATAMCTCATAATTATGCATAAGTCTACTGGATTTTTGAAATGTCTGTGTTACATATTCTTATTCTAATATAGCTTCAGATAGGGGAAGATATGATATATTYCTTTTTCCTGATGACATACTTCACCCAGATGACCTGGCTCTTCAGGCAATATTTTGGTGCCTGACTAAAGTTAACACCTTTTTTTAYTCACCACTGGAAGAGATTCAGATGCAATCCAGACTACATTGGTTATACTTCGTTGACTATATTGACTTTTCCTTCACCATCCTGTGCAAATGAGAGTTTAATTTCTAAATAGGAATTAAATTTGCATCTGTGTTTAACAAAAAGCTCATGTTTCTCCTTCCTAATCCTAAGATATTTAACAAAAATCTTCTCTATAAACTACTTCCTAACTATTTCTATTTCTGCTGAAGTTAACTGTTTCTATGAACTTCTCTGAATATTTCCTTAAATTTAAATTAAAAAGACATGGGTATACAGTCAATATTTTCAATCAAATATCATTTGCATCTTGTTTAAACTACACATTTTTCTACTTTTTTATCAAGCTGTTGCAGACTAGCAAGCACTTTGAAAATATCCTATTGCCCTTTGTACTGATCATGGATATGAAAGAAAAAATTAAACTCCCTCAGTTAGTTATGTAAGGTTGGATTCCTAGACATGTCAAGTTGATTTAGATAATTATGAAAGTTGATCCCACTTGAGTTACTCAAATATGGTGCAACATTTCAAATTATAAAGCATATGTGAAATATAGTTTATTAAAACAAGAGTTATACTGTATCTTTCTTTCTAATTATGTTTTCCCTCAGATAAAAATATGACTGCAAGTTTAAATCAAGTATTAGCTCTTGGCTTTACAAAGCCAGAAGCTTCTGTTTCAAACTTATATCACTTGTCTGTACTTCCATCCAATTATACTTCTAAAATAAATGCATAAGGCAGTAGGTTACTTTTTCACACAACTCTAGCTGATATAGCTCTGAGACTAGGAATAGACTTGATGTTAGGAAGAAATTCTTAATGTGAGGTTGGTGAGGCACCAGAGCTTCTCAGATTTCCCAGAGAAGCTGTGAACACCCCATTCCTGGAAGTGTTCAAGGCCAGGTTGGATGGGACTCTGAGCAATCTGGCCTAGTGGAAAGTTTTGCTGCCCATGTCAGGACAGTTGGAATTAGGTGATCTTTGAGGTCCCTTCCAACCCAAACCATTCTATGATTCTACCCGAAGGGAATTTTTGTATAGTCTTTGTTCAACCCTGAACTCATTTGAGCAGAAAGCGATGCAAGAGTGAGGGAGCTGAGACTCTCTCAGCTGGGCGCATCCAGCTCCTGCCACATCCAGCAGGTCTGAGCTTATTTGTCTCTGTTTTAAGCATACTACACTGATGAGAAASACTTCCATCTGTGAAGCTCCCTTTCATTAGGATGTTCCTAGTCCCTTTCCTTCCAATGACCCCCCTCTGGGAATGAGTCAGTATAATCATAGAATCATTAAGGTTTGAAAACACCTTAGGGACATCTGATCCAACCATCAATACCACTGACATCTTCACCACTAAATCATGTTCCCAAGTGCCATATTCAAACATGTTTTGAACACTTTCAGGAATGGTGGCCTAACCAMTTTCCTAGGCAGTCTGTTTCCATGCTTAACAACTCTTTTAGTGAAGAAAGTCCAACCTGAATYTCCTGTGGCACTCCTTTACAACCATTTGGCTTACTAAGAGCTCAGAGATTTGCAAATGATTTGGTTATTGAATCTAAGTCTTATAAGGTTCACCTTAGTGACAAAACCATCCTCCTACTCACAACAATAACTGCATTTGCTTAGCTCTAATTGCTTTTCTATCAGCTTATTCAGGGGTCAGAAGGTGATGGTTTATCACACAATATTCAGCTGGCAAAAGTCAATTATGTCACAGTCAAAACAAATGTAACTTCTGCAATTGAGACTGAGAAGCACAGAACAGCAGTAAAATTGTTGAGCCCTGTTCTAAAAGGCTACAAGCAGGAAAATCCCATTAAACCTCACTGTAGCAGTTAGCTCTCACTCTTCTGACTGTGGCAGTTACAAGTCTCAGAAATTAACTTTCCACTGGGAACTCCCAGATGACTGGTAACCAGAGTGCCTGTCTTTGTAAGGACAGAGGCAGGCTGTGTTCTGGAAGTGTTCTTGAGTCTGAGGWCTCTGGATTAAATGTTGCTTCAAGATGCTCAGTGGAGAAAATCAGCCATGCTTACTAGTGAAAATATTACTGGGACAATGATTATTGGAGATATGAAATAATAAGATAGGACAAGGTACATAATGTGAATATTACCAAAACTAGCATTTTAGCATCTCTCTCCAGTCAAGTTTTCCATATAACTCCTCAGAATATGTTTTCCTTTATGCTTTTTCAACATAGTATTTATTGCTTTCCTTCACTGCTTTCCTTTCAGTCATATACAAATATAAACTGATAGCTAGTGATTTTCAAAATGGCTTTATTTGGTAAATAATAGTCCTATATTGGGAAAGAAATAAAATTATTCATTTTGCATAAAAATATTGGTGTCAATGGAGGTGAGAATGAATAGTAAAAAATATGGGGCTTGTTTTGCTATTACAGCTATTGAGCTTTAAGAACGCAAGGTTTCWCAATTTCATTTTATAAAACATAGCCCCCTCCCATATATAAATGTAAGGATTTATGTATGTGTTCCATTGCTGTAATAGTCATTCAACACATCATTAGTTGGCTGACTTCTTCCAGAAACTTAAACAAAAAGAGGTCTAGAGGAAAGATTGTGTTGCAGTGAAGAGGGAGGTCAACTGAAAGAGGAACGGCAGATTGGTGAACCCAAGATAACCTTGATAGCACTTGTATGCCTACTTTATCAAGTGCACCACATTGTAGCAGCCAAATGAAACAATTTTTCAAAGTAATGCCAGCTGTAAGAAARACCTCTCAAGGCAGTGTAAGTTTCCATACACACATCTCTCAAAACAGTGTCGTTGCTAAGCTCTTCACATACATTACAGACTTTTTTGTTCTCGGTAAATATACTTAAGGACAGAGTGAAGTGTTTTCATTCCTTGATTATATATAATACAGAAAAACTGTTAAGAAAAAAGAGGGAGAGGAGAGAGGAGAGAGGAGAGAGGAGTTTAAATTCAGATGCAGGAAGTAGACAGGAAGCCCAAACTGAATGTTTTGAAAATGCCTTGTGTCCTATCTTTGAGTTCAGGAGATCCTGAAAACTACATTTTTTTACCTTAATAGTCTCAAAAAAAAAAAAAGGTTTTGCTTTTGAGTTAGGATAAAAGAACTTCAGATTTGATAAATTACAGCTAACACACAGATGCTCAAGGATGTTTCAGGGTGCGTGATTAGAAATGGGTGGGTTTCAATCTTTTTATACTTTCAGTTAAATTCAAGTAATCCTGACAGCCACATTCATCATCCTGCAGTGTTAGTCTGCAAATRAAGTACATGGGAATGCTTTGTGCTRAAGTCCCAGTGGCAGATAGGCATACATTTCTGTAGGCCAGAAATCCTATGCCTACATTAGTGTGTACTGTCAAATAACCATGCCCTGCTGTTTCCTGCTGCAACATTTTCAAACCAAACCCAGTTTAGATCCAAGGCAAAGCAATCTACTTGCACCACTTCTATATGGAAGTAACTAGGATAATGCTTATATATAAACGTCCCTAGTAGAACACATTTCCAATATAAAAGAGCCCTTAGATTCCATGTTAAAGAAATGCAAAACTTAGGAGCAAACTGCGGCATCCCTGGATGAGAAACAATGAAGCTGAAAGATGTGTATGTGAAACACTTCAGCTTTTCGCAAGAGGAAAGCAAGGAAAGCTTGGAGGGGGTAATATTACCTTTATTTATATACATTTATATATATATTTTAATATTCATTATTTATATATTTTTTTCTTTCATCTATATTCATTTATTAAAAACAATTAATTTCTTTCTACTGGATTCCAGAGGATTTCCAGTGGACACTGTACTGCCCTGGTGTGCTGAGTCTCGGGTTTTATCCAGGTAGGAATGCTTGGCTCCTCCTTCTGGGTGGAGTCCAACTGATAAATTAAATGGCCCATTAACAGCAGATGTCCCCCTGCAGGTAAGATGGGTGCTGCCCTCCTGTCTGCTCCTCCTGGAGTTAGAAGAGCTAAGCAGCACTGATTAATTCATGAATTCACTGTTCACTTTCACAGCAGCTGCTGCGAGGAGAAGGAAATTGAGTAGAAAGGAGGTGAGGAGGTGACCACCTCGTAGCTCTTTGTGTCTTTTACACATTGTTACCTTTACTGGCTTGTGTACATTTCTTTTCTTATGAAAAGCATCGTGATGTGACAAACCACATTTTTCAAAGAGTATAACTCAGTATTTTCAAAGATTAATTGGGTTTTTTTAAGCTAACGAAGCACTGACTAACCTGCCATACAGGGAAGGACCTGCTCTGATTTAGTACGGAAAGCTAACGTTTTTCTCCCAAAATAACTAAAGCATCTCTGGAAATTCCTAAGAATCTCTTGATCTAAGAAAATTAAATGTTTTGCTCAATTCAAATTTCAGTTGCTCCATTTCAAATGTAAAAAGCAACTTAAGTCAATAAATGTATTTAGAAAAGAAAGGAAATAATTCAGCATAACTATGTTGGAAAAAATCAGATTCCGCTTGATTATGGAGAGAAGGGCTTAATGTTTACATTTATCAGCTTTAAATTAAAAGATGGGAAAATAATGAAAGAATTTTACTGCACCACAGTCTTGATGCTTTTTTGGACCAGTTTAGCATTTGGTAACTGAGTTTATGTTCCWGTTCTGTTATTCTGTCACCTGATTTTTAGCTTTGTCCTCTGTTTCTTGATTTTTTTTCCCTATGTAATCATCTTTGCAAACTTCTGAGCAATCCTTTTCTGYACTACTCCAATATTTTGACAATATTTGTTTCCTCTGAGGATTTCTTGATGGTTTCAATACAGCCAGGAAGAAAAGCAGCCTCTGTTACCACACCAGTAGTCYTGCAATCTGTATTATAAAGCTCCTGTAACAATTGTACAGTTAGATAACTCAAATGTGAAACCCTAAGTTTTWCTTCAAAATAATCAAAGGATACAGACACTTAGTGAAAGTATGGTGACCACAGAATTTTTTTTTGGATGTAGTATTCTAATTCTGGTCAGAAATCTTAAGTAGAAAAAAAAGAGGGGAAATAAAAGACATAATAAATTGAGGAATCCTCTACCGATTTGAACTTCCACTCCCCATAAATATTATCTGCAAKAATTACTAGTTGATCATTGTGAGGTTTTTCTCCAAGGTCATTAAAACACTGACCAAAATAATTTACATGTGTGACTACAGAGACACAAGTGGAGTGTCTCACTGCTTCCACCATCCACAGTGAATGTCCTTTATGTCATGTTACACTCAAAAAATAGAAAAAGATTTTCCAACTTATTCGTTTTTAATGTAAAGGAACTTGTATTTGTGATTTTATGGGGAAACATATCAACTGACCCCTACACGGTTCTTGTGGAAAGAGGGTATTACTTACCATCTRTATGACTACTACTCTTAATGTCTGAGACTGTTGCAGCCTTAAAAATGCACAGTTCATTCTGCAGATGGTGATAGCTCTACTAACACTTCTATTGTTAGTTTGAAAGTCAAGTGATGATTTGTGTAGGCGAATGTGTGGGAGCAGTGCAAAGAATTACAAGGATTTTCTCCCACACTAACGATCCACATGGAAAAGAGGGCCTTATGAAACAATGTTCTGTTCCCCTGGTATTTTTAATCAGTCTGATATTTTGTTAGAATAGCATTTTATTACACAGCTTGTCATTTTCTATCTATGGACTATCTTTTTAAACTTAAAAAAAATCCTTTATGGCTTTTCTTCACACTTTCATATGTCATGATTTAAAAAAAAATAAGCTGTGTCAAAGGAGAAAAAAATAGCTGGAAATTTAATGATTTATTCTGACACACATGTAATTTACTCTTCTAGCTTTTTTTCATAATTATGCATTTGTTGGACCTGCTAGTAATTGGAATTTCCTTACAAGACAGTGCCTGTCAGTTTTGCCATCTCTGCAAATTCAGTGGTGGCTGCAGAAGAGGAAATATATCAGTATTTGATTGTAAACACATCCTTCATGGTGCAGTCAGATGAGGATAAGGCAGTTGACCTGGATAATGCAGATACACACTTTAGCCCCAAAAGGGCTTCTGTTTGATTCCTACAGCTCATTCATTTTAGTATCCTGTTTGGATTTTTGTTGTTTCTTGTTACCCACCCAAATTAATTGCTCACTCTCAGGACAAATTATTTTCTTCAGAGTAGGGTATGAATTGCTTCTGCACCATCCTCTGGGTTTTTTTTGTTGTTGTTGTTGTTTTGGTTTGGTTTTTGTTTGCTTGTTTGTTTGGCTTGGTTTCATACACATGTAGATATACAAATGTATATGAGTATGTACAAATGTATTTATACATGCATACACAAATATTTTGTACATAGACAAGCATATCTATGCACATTCATATATATGTCTAAATTTTGCATAGTTTTTGGCTCTTCTTCAGATATTATATAAACTCAGGTAGCAGAAAAAATTACTCCATCCAAATCTTTCCTTCTCCTCCTCCTCTGCTTCATTTTTCTRCTTTCATTCCTGGGTCCAGACATTTTTTTCCCAATGCTCAGGAAAAAAAACCTTATCTGTTCATTTTGAATTATGAGGGCTCAGAAAATCAGCCATGGCTTATCTGTAGTATTCTAATTATTTTGTTCTTTTGATGGCAACTGTGATTATACCTGCTGATAAATGTCCAACAAAAACTTATGTTCTATTAGAATTAAAAGAAATAATCCAACTACATAGCCCCATGTAACTATGTCTAGGTTAGAATTTTTGAATCTTTGGTTGAAAGATTTAGTCCARTTCCATTGAAAATAACCTTGTCCATGCCCCTTACTCTTACATGAAATATGTGCTTTACTGTTTTGTATGAGAATGTCTTTTCTTTACATTGGTATTTCTTTTTGAAAGGTTTCTTTAGGAAATGTATTGTTAATTTAACCACAAACTCAGAAAATGCAGACAGCTTGCAAATTGTCTTTTACTAGAATGGCCAGAATACGAATAGGGTGGGGATCATCTCCTGGTGCACACAYTGTTAAGTGGCACAAGGTAATACAGTACTTAAGAATGATGATACACATCTGAATGATTCACTGTGTACTGCATATCCACCCATTTTGTAGACTTGTTTAAATCAGGTTTCTGTTGGTACGTAGGGATTCTTGGGACTTTTGAATGTGATCTTTCATAAAGGAGTTATTTCTCATAAGAGAACTATTTCCATATACTTCTTAATTCTCCTACTTGTCTCATTCAGTAGATGTCAATGTCATTGCATTTTCATAATTAATGAGCTACACAATAAAATATATTTGTAAGGTTCTATATATTTTATGACTGAAAGAATTAAACATAATTTTCATTTGATCCTACCAAATATAAATTCTAACTTTGCATTTAAATTTACAGTTTGATTTTATTTTACATTTTTAGTAATTTTCGTACTACTATTGACTTTGTGCATGGATTTAGGAAAGCCCTAGGAAAAAAGGAAAACTGATAGGAAAGAATTTTGGTTAGCAGGTTGATAATGTATATATAAAAATTATGTGTAGAGGGTGCATGGGGACAAGTTAAAATGTGGTCCTACCTGACTATGAGATTAGAAATATACATAYAGGCATAGGATTTGTGGCTTCAAGGGTTTTTGTGCATGGTTTCTTGGATTTTTTAAATTATTATTGGGAGGGGTTTGGTTTTGGTTTTTGGTTTGTTTGGTTGGTATTGTTTTGGGTTTTTTTGGTGGTTTTTTGCATTTTTTTAAATATTTCAAGGTAAGGAAAGAAATATAGTAGAAAAAACAGTAGAATTAAATCTAAATGAAATAATATTTATCAGTTAAATCTGTATTAAAAGGAGTTTCTAAAGGTGTCCAATCTTCAACAATATTCTTATCAGTAATGTGAAACCAACCCAATCTGCATACTTTGTCTTTTATTGCACCATGCTGTATTTTTCAGAGGCTGACCAGAGAATAATAACTTCTGTGTTTTCTAATCTCTTCTGAAGCTTTAATTGACTTTCTCTGTTTTCCCTTTTTGTGGATCTGAAAGTAAAGGTCTTAAGGGAAAGAGGACCAAAGGAGAATTGTGTATGTTCTGAGGCAAAATGAGAATATTTTTTTAATTGTCTTCAATCTCCCAATAAGATCATAACTAAAATTGTAGTAAGATAGGTAAAGAGTGTGGGGAAACAAAGAGTTGGTACTAAAGGTAATCTTGCCTCTGATGTATTGCAGCTGTGTTAATTAYCCTAGAGTGGGAACAGCCTTGCTCTCCCAGCTATGGSTGTGATAARGAGTGAGCTGGCTGGGAGGGCTTTGGTTGCAGYTGCAGCTCAGTTGGASTCTGCTGCTTTGCTGWSCYGACCCAGGGATAGGAGGTGGTGCAAGGGACAGATAAGRTAAGRCTTTGCACCAGGAACTGACAAGGACAGGGCCAGGCTGGAGTGAGMTGGTGCTGTGAGAAGGAAGGGAGAAGAAGGAGAACTGACTGACTGGCAGCTGGCATAAATGGACAGACCCTGAGAGCTGCTTGGAGCTGCCTTTGGGAAATAAGATAGAGACTGTGAAATAGCAAGGTGTTGGTGTATGAAGCCTTCTGATTGACATGAAAGATTTACAGATAATGAAGTCCTGATACTTGGAGCCCTAGAAGTTTTTAAGGAAGTAGTTTGTGTGTTTTGACCATCTCGACTACCACAGTGACCCACTGGGACGTAGTGGGGGAGGCGGTGTTGGTGTAGCTGAGAGTGGCCAGTGAAAGCCACAGGGAGGTCTGGACCCGATTTTCTCCAATCAAGACACCTGGAATTAGGTGAGCCACCAACTAGCAATAATGGGAGACTGCTTGTAGTCTCTGCCTCGTGTCGTGACCGCCTTAACAACGATATTGAGTGATATAAATAAAACATTTACATTAATAAGTCTTGAGTTATATTTCAGTGTTAAGTTTTAAGGAGAAATAAAAATGAGCAAATGAAAATCAAACAAGAAATTGTTTTAAGAAATAGAAAATAGAAATCATCTGACAAAAAAGATCAATATTCAGGAGTATGATTTCTTGATAGATCAGAATCCCATGAYAATTAGAATCTTGATTTCTTATTCGTTATACTTTAGAGATTCTATTGAGATCCTGTCTCCAGGCACTGAACACTACATAAATGTGCACTAATGCACAACATAAATGCATAGTAATATTCAACTGATTTCTCAGTCTGAGGGTGACAGTTCAGTCCTTTACATGTACCATTTACCTGGTTAGAGAGGTAAGAGATGGAAAACATCATCCCCTTTCTGCCACTTGYCATCTGCATCCCAGGCTGAAGTGAGAGAGAAACCACTCACAGACAGTAAAAAAGAAAGGAAGACCAGGCAATAACGCAGTGAAGGCCAGGCACACTGTTTGAAGGCTTAATCTACATCAGGTAATGGTCTGAGACAGATAACATGTCTCAGTTCAGAGTGGCGGAGAGGAATGTGACTGATGCTAGTAAAACTATTGTTTATCCCTCTGTCTGGCCTAGTGCAAAAGCTGGAATATGAACACTGTAACATAATCCAGACAAAGCTGGGGAAATACAGTTGTCTTCTCCTATTTTCACCACAGTGAAACGAGGCTTTCTAAGTCTGGAGACTTAAGTAAAAGAAGCCTGWGGCACCTCTTAAAAAGTTCAACTACAATTATTTTTATGTCTGGACCTTGAAGTATTTAATCTCCCCTGTGGCTTCAGATGTTTGTCACCTTGTCAGCATTCACAGAACCTAGCAGATAAGCAAAGAGTGTATACTGTTCATCAGRTACTTCCTTATCTTAGTTTTTCTGAATTCTTTCCAGCTAATATCATACCATTTCTGCCATAATTTGTATTGATATGCATTGTTGTAACTTATAAGTAGTAGGAAAGGAGCCCAGAAAGAAATTACAGGGTTCAGAAAAGTGACTCAGAAATTCTTGCCAGAATCATCTGGGCTTTATTTTGTTTTGCCTTGGTTTGATATTCATATGTTCTGCAGATAAATCAGAATTGGTTTCATTTCCATTCTTGTGCTTTATGTTTCTTTGTATTGGTTACAAGAAGTTACTTGCTGTTCCTTTGTGAAATGAAAGGAAGTTCTAATACAACAACTCAGAGATGATGAAAATTTAAAGGCTTAGAACATCAGTTACAGAACACTGTCCTTGATGCCAGTTCATTGAAGTTGTCTGATTTTTGCTCTTTAGAAAAAAAAAATAGAAGAAATTTCACTACTGAATTCTCAATGACTTTTGTGATCTGGGTAAAGTCGAGTTCTGTTGGTGATCCGGCTGCCTTCATTTTTACTTTACAAATGAAAATCACATTACACCCTTCTACTTTATTCAGTATGATAAGAAAGAAAATTTTAATGCTTCCACTACCCCATGACTCTGTGTGTAACCTTTCCAAATCCTGCCTGTGGCTGAATGCAGAGAARTAAGCCGAGGCCATTGTTTGCATGATTTATTAATTCTGCTACTGGCAAATGAGTTAGACAGAGACTTGCTTATTCTGTGAATGTTGTTTTGTTTCTACAGTTGTAACAGGAGTGGGAAGATTAAAAGCTTTTATTTTTCCGTCAGTTGTGAAAAAGTTGGATCTTTTGATAATAAAATATAATGTGGTGTTTACATGATTTAGTAAAAATTGCCTTTTGAGAATTAATGCAGAATTCATTTTGGAGATAAAGGTGCAGATATTCCTATACTTTTATTTGGAATTTGTGTCAGGTTTAGGGATTACTTCCGTGAGAGAAGATCTTRGATAACAAAAAATAKTACAGCAAGTGATTAAAATGTGAAYAGGTCTAGAAGTGCAGTGAACAGAGTGASGGTGTGGATAATGAAGCTTAGATTCTTCCAGTATTTGATCTCCAGATGAGTTCTGTTTTCTTTTCATAAGAGATACAGTCAACTTTTGTTTCTTTATAATATTTTAATAATTTTTGCACTGTAGGTCCATATTATAATACTGTCAGGACTTAATAGGTAGCTACTATCAYACAGTTTGATCTTATTTAAGTAACCTTGACCTGCTCAAGATAACCATCAGTCAAAGCTTTCATAAATGGTTGCATTTGGACATAAGGTGATGTACTGGTTTGAAAGCAAAACCARTGAGAGACTAAGTCAGAAATACAATTTAATAGGAAAACTATGAAATAAATGCAATAGTAAAACGAACAAACAAAAAGACCCTTGGCAGAGTCAGAATACAACCTGACACCCTGTTCGTTAGGGTAGTGGTAGYAGTCTGGATGAAGCAGTTTTGTTGAAGCAGTGATCCTGTAGAAAGATCTGGCAGCTCCTGTCCTCAGGGAATCCAGTCGGTGCCTGTGCTGTCTCAAACTGCAGATTATATCCAGGTGGGAATGCTTGGCTCCTCCCCCCTGGGCAGAGCATCTCACAATGGGCTGATGTCATTCTATGAGTCACACAATGGGTCCTTGATTGCCCATTAAGCAGAGACAGCTCCCGAGGGGAGTTACCTGTGAGTCATTGACCAGKGCAYTGATGGGCCATTAACRGCAGATAGTCCTGAGGGAGGGGGCAGRGAAAACACTGCCCCACCTGGCTCCAACAACCCATGAAGATRGTAATAGAATACATACTTTGGRCACATCTTACATTGCAACCTAGGACAGGTGAATAGACTGAAAATATTAGGGTTGCAAATCATAGTTGTGTGTGTATTTGAGGGCTTTGTGCCAATAGTTATATGTTGAAATAATYATAGCAAGTGGTAAAAGATAAAAAAGATATCAAAGATCACACCTTGGTCTTTCTCTCAAATAATATTTACATATTCCAACAAAGTTCTCTTTTCTTCCAACTCACAGAACAAGTTAAGTAAGAGGTAAAATTACTGTTAAATTCTTTAAATGTAACCCTGGTAAAATACTGGAAACTTATCCATCTACCTGAATATCTAGACCAGTACTTGCTGCTGTAGGTATTACATATTTTTTCAATTTATATTTCATATTAATCCAATTTATGCTTTCAAAAAACAAATATTTGAAAATTATACAAATTTCCTGTTTATTACTAATATTCTAGGACATCAAAAAACTCAAGAAGTAAGGTTTGAGATTTTCTAAGTTGAAATCTATATAAAAATTCGTCTTGTTAAGATACAAGACTATAAAAAATATTCTGGACATTCTAAGTAATAGGCACAGAACCAGCCTTATTCCCTGTGGCATCTTGAATTACAAATCTCTTAAACTGCTAACTGTCTCCCAAATTTATAGCAAATTAACTCCAATGATATGTCCATTTGCCARCATAAAGGGCAAATTTTGCAAGTGAGATGAGACTTCGAAAATATGTTTTTATTTTTTGTGAAGTTGTTTCTCTTACAAGATTAGTGTAATTTAGCAAAAACATATTGCTTAGTCAGTTCAGGAGAGAAAATAGGGTACTGGAATGCTAAGTGGAAACAGGTCAACAAATTCTGTCAGGAAATTGAACCAAAAAAACTTGTATTTTTCACTAYCACACATCCTGCAACTGTGATCTTTTTCCCTTCCCCCGAAGTATCCATTAACGCTTTAACTGTATTAAAAAAAACAACAAAAAAACAAACAAAAAAACCCAAACAATAATTAACAAAAAAACAACCTGACCCTGAGTTTATCTTGAAATGAGAAAACAAAGTTTAGATTTAAATTCCTTCTAATGCCTAAGAGAATACTAAAAATTTTGACAAGAACAAAGGTCTAATTTCTGTCTTCCGTAGGCAAGTCAAGGATAATTCTACAACTGTTAACCAGTATATACGTAGTGTGACAGAAAAACAACTCCCTAATCTCCAAAAGGTTCCTGTGAGATTGTGAATACCATTTTCTTTAGCCATTACATTTTGTCCCACCCACTAGCTGCGCTCTCTATGGAGCTGAGTRTGAGGTCCATTTACTCTCCAGTGTATAATTTTAGATGATTAGTTACCCAGGAAAAATATTCAGAAGTAATCTCAATTGATTTTAGGCAATCAGAGGGAAAAAAATAAAAGCCAGCAAGACCAGAATATGAGATATCAGCAGATGATATAATCAGGTAATTTTCTCCAAGCTTTGGAAATGTTTTTTGAAGCTAATTTTGATTGTAGACACCTTTTTTTCCACAGTTCTGCTCTTACTGAAGTGTAACAGGCCTTTTCCTTAATTGCTGGCATAAACATGGGGTTTGTGTCTGATTGGTACAAACACTGTCTGCCTTTTGCTGCATTTAACACATGCATGCTCTTTCCTTCCTGAGAAAAATACACGCTGCATGCAACATTTTCATACTTGCTTCACACACGTCTTATAAAGACTATTCATTTTGTACATTATTACTAATTTCATCTAGCAATGCACTTTAAAAATCTTGATTGTTTATTTAAATTGTTTGGCTACACTTCTGGTGCTGATTAAAACACCTGTTCTCAAAAAAGGCAGAYTCCTAATTACATTTCTCATTGGCAACACCTCAGTTAAGCCTCACCAARCAAGTCAAGAAGGGAGATGATGTTGTCTTTTACCACCTTTACCAAAG
The DNA here is from genome assembly GCA_902810485.1 of Alauda arvensis. NCBI lineage: Eukaryota > Metazoa > Chordata > Aves > Passeriformes > Alaudidae > Alauda > Alauda arvensis. The sequence continues at coordinate 363,386 of CADDXX010000507.1, read as the reverse complement.
AAGTAGTTTAGCACTAGAAAAATGGGATTTTAATCATTCAAGTAGTGGAATAGTCCTTTAATTGCAAAGGTAGGAGCAAAGCATTAAATCATTTTTAGATGTAACTTGGTAAATTCAGGGAGAAAAATGCATATATTTTAAAAGAGATTGTCTGAAGGGGGTTTTTATCTTGGACTAGTGCTTAACTGATCTCCATTCACACACTATTCAACCTGTTCTTCAGTGTTTTTATTGGTTGACTTCTGGACAACGAAGGAATCCTATTCTTGATTCATGGTGAGGTTTCTCTTTTTGTTGATTTGTTTTTGTTTCTTTTAATTCTTCTTAGACCTTCATTCTTGACTACATTTATATGAGTCATGAACAGTTGATTCTAAAGGGGGTAATGCTCACTAGACCACTTTCATCCAGCTCACAAATTTGGATTGGAAGCCAATAATAAATTTGTAGAGCTGAGGTAGACGTTTTCCTCTTCTCATATTCTTGTCATAGGTCAGGTTTTTTTCCATCCTTTGGGGATTAAAAATTACCCTCTTCCCAGAACATCTAAGTGTGGAAATGTTTGGGGTTTTATCTTTTCAATTATACTTGTGCCTTTTATAGATCTGGGGTTTTTTTTGTTTTGTTTATATTGGCTATTTTGCTTATCTGSTGGTTCTAGAATTTAGTTGTATATGCTTTAGCTATTTTTAGTGCCAAGAATGTTGTATTGAAAACATACTATGAGCTATACAGTAAAAATAAACAAAACACTCAATTTTGAACCTATCATCTTCTTTCCTTTTTTCCTTCTAATTCCAGATTTAGGAACAAAAGCTTTTTTCTTTTCCAAGAAGGTTAGTTACATGGCTGAGAATGTAAAGGTTTACAGAGTGCTGAGAACCTACCAGGTTAACATCARTAGTTATTGTATAAAAGCTTTCAATTTAATTTGAAATGGGACTGCAAAGTGGCTCATATGCTGACAGATCCAAATGAATAATTTATTTCTCAGTAGGAGAAAGTATTTCAATGGTAGGATGCCAACATGCTGATATTTACCCAGGAGATCTTTAGCTTAAACAGTAGATATGTTTAGGTAGGTAAAAAATTATTAATGCAGTTGTAGGAGACTGAGTCCTAGAAATTTTTCTTATACTATGGATTTATTTCCAATGGAAGAACTAGAAAGGTTTTTTCAGACCTTGAATAAAGACAGTGAATGAAGAGCATCAGATGTTCCATTGTATTCCTCCAGCAAAATCAACATTTCCTTCATAAGATCACCCATGCTTACTTCCATTTGCAGTGCCTTGAACAACACAGCAAAACAGTATGATTTCAGAACAGGTACAAAATTTGGAAAGCTTTTTCCCATTGGTTTTAATTAGAAATTTTAGAGACAACCCTACATTTAGAATGGAGTGGAATGGAATRAAATAGACTAGACTAGAATAGCTCGGCTGGAAGGGGCCTACAAGGAACATCTGTTCTAACTGTCCAACCACTCCAGGGCTGACCAAAAGTTAAACACACGTTACCCAAACGTCTCTTAATCACTGAGAACYATGGGGCATCAACCATCTTCACTAGGAAGTGTGTTCCACTGTCTGACCACTTTCTTCTTGGTAGAGAAATGCTTCCTAATTTCCAGTCTAAACATCCTCAGACGATACAGCTTTGAACTSTTTCCACATACTCCACCTCTGGAACCCAGGGGGAAGAAATCAATATCTCGCTCTCCATTTCCCCTCCTCAGAAAGCTGTAGAGGGCAATGAGGTTACCTCTCAGCCTTCTTTTCCCTAAACTAGGCAACCCCAAAGTCCTTAGCCATGTCTCCTAAGACAAGCCTTCTAGGTCTTCATTCCTTCCCCCCCTGACAGGGGAGGATCTTTTTAAGTRGTGGGGCCCAGAGCTGCACACAACATTCAAAGTGAGCCCCCACCAATGCTGAGTACAGCAGAATGATCCCCTCTTTTGAGCCAGCTGTCAATCAGCACCCACACATCCCTTCTGCAATCTGGAAAAAAATTAGTTCTTCTTATCTTCTTTAATAGGTTGGTATCTTCTTAACCTGCATGTGTTAAAACTAAGCAAATAAGCTAATTCCTGTTATCTAATACCACTTTTGGTTAATAATTCAATCTGTTTGTTGTCAGGATAGAAAGTTCAAATGAGGTTTGCATTTAAAGTTCTGTTAGCTTTTTTCCCTTCATGTTGCTTAATAAGCTCAAAATTCAAAAAGAAACCTTATCTGGAATTAGTGGCCTTTGTGGTTTAAAAAAAAAACAATGCTGCACTGAGGGTAGTGTATTGATTGCTTTAAGGGAAGATGGAGTGTATGTGCACACAGTACAGTCAGATCATTATACCAAAAGACATGGTACTTCAGGTCAGGCAAACTAGACTGGGAAAGCTTAAAAAGATATGGAACTAATACCAGGAAATCTTTCAAAAACTAAAAAGCTGTCTGAAATCAAACAGTACCTTCATCTTGTCAGATCTTTATATCTCAAGACAAAACACTACCATAGTAAACTGGTCAGAAAGGTCATTTAAAACTACAATGAGCTGAAGCAACATTTTAGAAAAAGAAGATGGAAATGTTTCCGTCCTTCTTGTGTACTACAGCATTATAAAGTCTAACTACACTTTTCTCTGGTTTTCATGATTTTATATGCGGCTCTATCTTGTGATAGTCCTTTATTTTGGAAACTGGAGAGCTCTTATCTTTTTTGTCTCTTCTCAGTCAAAACCCATTTCACACTTGTTTCTCTTTCCCATACTGTGTCCAGCTGTATTATGTCCTTCCTGATATGGGAGAATAATAAATGCTCAGAGRAGAAATGCACAAGGAATGTGATGAATGGATTTATACAGTGAGACATRTCATGGTGGCTTTTGTTTCTACCTTTCCTATTAATTTTTGAGAAAAATCTGTTATTTTGCAAATCTAAGCACAACTGTTCAAATAATCTTTCCAGATGCCAATAGCTAGTGTAGAACCTCTGATTTCATGTTCTTTTAATTACTTCAGACATTTMATCCCTCACACAATCACTATTACAATATCTTTCATAAAGTTTCATGCTGAATTATTGTTCCTACTTCCTTGAAAAACACCGTGTCAATAAACTTGGTGACCATCATACTTTTTCTCAGATTTCTCAGGGATATATTCAATAGCATCAACTCACAAGATCTCTCCATAATCGTAAAAGTATCCATCTTTTACAACAGCTTAATTTTCTTCTTTAACCACTTATTTATGACTACATGAAGACTTTATCCCTTGTACGATGGSACCCTCTTTTACARAGGTGCTTTTTCAAAATTATTTTTGAAAACCAAGTAGATATATCAATAGATATTTCTGTCTACTTTATTACCTTCTTTATCTAAATTTGCACCATATTTGTGCAGCATAACTACAGAATCTGTGCTGACTTTCTACTACATCATATTTACTCATTTATTCTCTATTATAAGTTCAACAGTTTGCTGAGTGCAGATATAGACTTTCCATTTTATAGTTCTCCAAAGCCCTTTTAAAAATTTGTATCACATTTGCCATTTTCAACTCCTACRGTACAAAGGACATTTTAAGTGATAAATTACACACTATAGTTAATAACTCMGTACTTTCATATTTCATTTTCCTTAGAAGTCTATGTGAATGCCATCTGGTTCTGGAAGTTTGCTGGTATTTATTTTATTAATTCATTTGAAAACTCTTTTTATTAACATTTCACAAGACAGTTCCTGGGCAGTGACTTCTGCTACAACAAACTTTAATGTATGATGCTCCTAAACTTTTGCACAGTGAAGTGGTTAGTTCATTTTGGTTTTCTCTTATGGCTCCTTTTTACTCAGAAATCCTTTATGTCAATATTTGGCCATACAGAATCTTGGAAGACYTCTTGGTTTTGGCATTGGAATTTGTTTGAATTCATTATTATAGAGGTTAAATATTTTCCTCAAAAGAATGTTTCTCAAAGTCTCATTTTCCCTGTTTTAGTAAAACACAATTTAGAGTTAAGTTACAGTTACAATATTTGTGTCTTGTTTCTTTTGCTTAAATAATACTTTCTATTTTCAAATGGTCTTTCCCAAATTTGTTTAGGCATGACAGCTTTTTATAAAGGATTTTTTAAGAAGAACTAGGCTTTTAGAATAAAAATCTCATACAGGAGTAGTATTTTCTAKACAAGAATTTTATTTCACTAGAATTTTATCCTTCTGGCCGCTTGTTCTATTTTCTTCTGCTTTACAAGCCCATTGTTTTTAACATGTTTCTTGTATTTCATTTTTTAATATGTTCTTATATTTCTTTTTTCCCCCTACTTTTTACTTCTTTATTCATACACATATGCATGATGGTAATTTTTTTTGGGTTAGCTTTTTCCTAATTATTAATTTCCAAGGCAAATGCAAAAAATAAAAGAAGTAAGAATTGAGTATTGATCCAATAAAAACAAAACAAATAAAAGCAAAAAAAAAGCTTACAGAAAGCAAAGAACARACCTGTTAGAAAAGACAAACACCCACGAGGAGGAAAACAAAGCAAAAATAGAAAGAGATGAACTGCTCCCATAGTGCAGTGCCAGCCCACACAGGATGCTCTGTTTCATCAATTCCCTCTACTGAGTGCTTGTCATGCCACATCTGGAATTCTATGTTCAGCTTTGGGCCCCTCTATACAAAAGAGATGTGGACAGGCTGCAGAGGGTTCAGAGAAGGGCCACAAAGATCCTTGTAACAACATTTTGCATATTTTCTAATATTCATTTGTATACTACAATTGTGACCACTTCCTTTACATATTAATTATGTTTTTAAAAATACTTACRTTTTTCATGTAAATATTGTATTGAATCATTCATCTCAGAAACACCCTAGTCTTRCTTGTTATTCCATAAATCCGGTACAGTAACTGGRGGATAGAGCAAGAGAAAACAGCAATCAATAAAGATTCTCACAAAAGTAATAAGTTAAAAGCAGTAAGCTGCTTCTTTTCCTTGACTTTCTGTGACTTTGTCACATTTCCTGAGAAGATCATATGCAATAATATGCCTTATGCACAAAAAATTTGGAGACAATGTGAAATTATGTGGTAAGATAGGTAAAGAGTGTGGGGAAACAAAGAGTTGGTACTAAAGGTAATCTTGTGGCCGATGAATTGCAGCTGTGTTAATTATCCTAGAGTGGGAACAGCCTTGCTCTCCCAGCTATGGGTGTGATAAGGAGTGAGCTGGCTGGGAGGGGCTTGGTTGCAGTTGCAGCTCAGTTGGAGTCTGCTGCTGTGCTGTGAGGACCTAGGGACAGGAGGTGGTGCAAGGGACAGGATGGAGTGAGCTGGAGCTGCAGAAGAGAGACTGAGAGAGGAGGGAAACTGACTGACTGGCGGTTGGCACAAATAGACAGACCCTGAGAACTGCTTGGAACCCTCTGGAAGTTTTTAATGACKCACTTTGTGTGTTTTGACTGTCTTGACTACCACAAAATTGCATTTTAAYTTCAACAAAATTATCATAAAATAAAACATAACATAGCTGTAAGATTAAGCACTCACATACTCAGACCCAAAAGACTGCTGAACTGAGATTGAGAGTTCCATGTTAGCTTTGTGCCCTAGTTTGTCCTTATATATGTTTTAAAAAAGTATATGGGAAGTATGATGTATTGCAGACCTCTGTGACTATGACATCTACAGTGTGTTATCTTACCAAGTAATTTGACATTTTCAAAATTAGAAATATGGAACATGAGTTTTACAGGATTTTAGCATTGTTTGTATTGGTACATTATTATTTTAAAATCTTCAGCAATTTTATTAGACTGTGCTTTCAAGAGTTAGAAAAAACATTGAATTAAAAGCCTCTATTTCTGTGTTCCTTACTGYTTTCATTATATTATTTTCAGTACATTTATTTATTTCAATCATATTATTTTTGCTGAGGTCCACAGTGCAGGACGAAATGTTTGCTCATACAGTTTCATGTATTTGGATTGCTGACAAACAAAAGTGACAAAGTCCAAGTCACTGGTAGTTCATACAGCAGCTAATGCTGGYCTGTCTTTATCTCCTCAGTCTTTGYGACACTTGATTACCTTCTTCTAACACTTTTATAGCAAGATATATTTAARTATCACAATTTAAATATTGCACTATTTGAACCTCCTATTTCAAGCATTCAGTCTTCTGAGATTTCTTGCCATTCATATTTTCAAGGCTGCATCTGTGTCAAAGTWTTCATCATCTAAGAGAAAAACAAGCATCTCTTTTGCAATGCTGTGAAGTTCAAGTGCCTTCAGAGACTGTTCATGAACATCTACATTTTGTAGTACCTTAAAATACCATACTTTTTCCCTTTCTTTCTAAATACCTACAAATAACCTATATGTTCCAAAATACATATTGCCAAATATATGGTTTTTGAAAGAGAACTGCTCCGTACATTTGTTTCTGTAAGGTAGACAAATACTTTGTTTGCAAACTGTCATCCCTTTAGAGTTTTGCAACTGTACTTGGAGGCAAAACAAATGTAACACTGTCCCTACAAGATTCTTGAATTTGAAAAAGGAAAAATAAGCTATTTTTAGGGCAAAGAAATTACATTGCACCATGAAATGTACTATTCTGCTTGCTACCTAGTAGGGTGCCTTTGTAAATGCTGATAAAATGTATTTATTCCAAACATTACTGTTAACAGCTCATTGCCTAACTGAAAATAGTTTTCCTCAATAGGTGTCATTTTGTCCAAATTAAATTCAAGCAATTCATCTGATAAATTCAAGGATAGCACTCTAAGCACCTAATGCTAAATTGTATATCAAAGCTATAAGTAGTGTGAATCCATAATGTGCAAGCTGTGAATACTTAATAAAATTATTAGAAGTGAGGAAAGCAACTACCTTGAACTCATCATGTGGTGACGTCTTTGCTATTTTTAAAAAACATATTTACATGATTATGAGATAATTAGGGCATTCTTCTTAAATCTGAATGGCCATTGACACATCACAATAATATTTTGGTGGCAGCAGTAGGAATCCAAAACTGTGCATGTTGTTATAATGATTATATTTTTTTATTGTATGAAGGGCTCTGTTCTGCAATCTAGTTATTTTCAAGTAAATCTATCTAATTATGAATGAAATAGACAAAACCAACCTCATGATTTTTCATCAGTACCACTAGGTTTTTAAATTTTATTGCTTTTTAAAATTTTTTTTTTAAGAAAAAAATTGTTTTATAAAGCTCGTTTCTTCTACTAAAATCTCATAGCTCTATGGCAAGTAATGCAGTAGTTAACTACATATGCCTTGCCAGGCTATGTGATTGAAATGAATCTTGTTTTCTTTTCCATGGAATGTATCTGCCCAAAAAAACGCTGCATGAAATGCTCCAAAGGATGAGGAGTGATAGATTTTTCCTGGAAATATAAATGGTATATAAATGGTATATACAAGATATGTACAAGTTTTAAAAGACAAAAGTGAGTTACAGTTTTGACACTCTGTCATGTCTATGAGACTGAATTCTTTGTTAGACTTCTGACAAGCAGAGGAATCCTTTCTTGAAAATACAAACCCAGATGTAGTCACCACCTCGGGTCCCATGGTGCTAATTTTTGTCAGTAGCAAATGTCAATGTGTTCTTTGATCTTTGGCCTTTGTTTTTTTTTGGTCCTCATCAACACTTATTAACTTTGTCACCATTTTACAARTATATAAAGTTGGTAAAAACGATGAGACTTCATGTTAAATTCATCTGTGCCTCCACAGTTCTGAGCTCTTGATTAAGTTGTGAAGAGCTACTCAGTGAATTTATAGTTTGTAGCATATTTCAGCTCACACTAAAGGAGACAGCTGGGTCCGGTCTTCAGTAACAATAATCTGTTTACTGCATCAGCAACATCTCCATTGAACTCTCTAAGACTTAGACCACATGAAGACTCTCAGATTGCAAATTAGCTGCCTAAAGAGAGGAATTTAGTGTTGCCTGAAAGACCCTTGGGAATCCAAGGAACTTAATGTGACCTTTTCTGGTATGACTCAGAAACTGATTGAATTGTACTCTCCTCTGGGGATAGCTGAACTAGGAAAGGTGTGAAAAAGGGCACCAGACACATGAAGTCCACCTTTGTGGAAGCACATGCAGACACCTTGATTTGAGATCTGCTAAACCTAAGCTGTGCCTTGCAGTACCACTCTAGATGCCTTAGATCMTCCTGCCTTGTTTCCTCATGCTGCTCCAGAACCATATGAAATATTTATTCCATCTGCTAGTGACTCCATTACCTCCATGAAAATGTCTTGGACACCGATGGACTGGGAGTCTACTCCAGGCAGTATCAGATMATTGGTGTCCATGCCTATATGTGGGTTGATTCCCTCCCTACATTGTAGCACCAAGTTSCCCTTACGTTCTCCTTTCTCATAACATGGTTGAAGAGCTGAAAGAATAACGTGTTGGAGAACCTCCTTCACATTAAATATGTATACAAAAAACAAACAAAAAAACCCACTTTGCTTTTTAATTCTTCCTGTTATCTTGGTTTAGTTTTTTCCAGAACTCACCAAAGTGACATTTAGAAATATTTTCTCAGTTCTTCAGAAGAAGTCAATAACTACAGTGTGTAAACACTCTTCAAGTGTGCAAACACTCTTCAAGTGTGCATTCACAGCATGCTAGCAGAAGTCCCTCAAGTACATACCCCTATGCTTTCTCCAGTTTTTTCTAAACAAACTAGACTAGCTCATTCCCAAGTTGTTGATTTCTTTGCTCTGCACTGGCTGATGAARGTTCCTGGCTACATAATGGCAGCTGACAGCAGCTGACCTCTCTGCAGAGTCTGAGCTCTAGAGATAGAAACCTGAACAATTTTATGGACCTCACCTCAGTTTCTATGTCAAACTGAAATGTTCATCCCCCATCAGTTTACAGCCAAAATCAGTGCATTGACTAATAATAAACTATTTGAATGGATAAGGCTCTCAGACATATTTGAGCRACTTCCATGAAAATGTAAAAGATTCAAGTATATAATTTGAATAATATATCTATAGAACAATATTTGAAGTCTGCTTTTAAAAATCAGTTATGAAAACATTTGTGTCATCCTTTCCTATAAGAATCAGAGGAGAAATGTTTTTGGTGAGCAGGACATTCCAGTATGCAGAAAATTCTGTTATGCAGCAGAAGCTCTCCATAGTACTAAGTAGCAGACAGAATTCCACTGTTTTTGAGTTACATTTAGCTACTTAAGAGAGAAACAAATAAGCACAAATCCAAAGGCCRACCAAAATAAAATACTGACTTCATTTCAGTTCTCTAGCTAGGAAAAAAAATTGGCTTATCCAAATCCACRAAGCTGCAATGCAGATATTTGGACACATCCTGCATGATGTGCAGAAGTGGCTCTGCAACAGTGAAAATTACTGGAGTCTTTCCTATTTATGCTGCCAACACTCCTCTAGGACTAATGAGGTAGGACGCAGCAGAGCATGGAATGTTAAACAGTCTGAGATATGCATTCTACGAAACATGCATAGACTTTGCAGGCTATATCAACACTAGCTCTGCTTCTAGATAATGTGTACATTTCATAAATGATTGAGACTGCTCTGAAGAACTCTATGAAATGCAGGACAGAAGCTATACATATATTATTTTTGAAATAATAGGTCTTCCTGTCTCATGTATTTCATAGTCTTGGTAGAAATAATAGAGATGGGCAAGGGCAGCATGAGTGTGATACATATCTGGCAGGAACYGAAGCATGSAGAATTAAAAAGAYCTGCCCAAAATCCATGATACAGTCCAAATGTACTACAAAGTAGCTGAAWCCCATCCTAAAATTTTATTTTCCCTCAGTGATGAAAAATATTCTTCCTCAATTTTTCTCACCAGGTCTTTTTATATCACTAGAATTGCTAAAATAAGTCTTTTGATGTGGTCTTTTAGGCATCTTTGTTTTTTGGGGAAGGTTCGGGATTTGGTGGTTTTGATAGATTTTTTTTTGTTTTGCTTTTTTCTTTTTTCAACTTCTCTTGAAGCCTGTCCTGTATATGACCATTAACTAAGTCAAAGAGTACCTGGCTTTCAGTGTGAGCTTTGATTTGGATGGCCAGAGCCACAGGGAACACTGTGCAGCTAAGAAAATAGCTTTTGGCCATACTACTTTCATTCATCTATAAGTGCTGTGTATCCATTTTTACTGTAGTTGATCATGTTAAATGCAAATAAGAGGCTTTTTCAGAGTATGAACTGATCTTCTGCACAAAAAATGCCATTCTTTTGATGACCATTGCCACCAAAACTTTCATTTTACATAATACTCTAGAAAGAATAAAAACTCCAATGATGTTATTTTACAGAATAAGTTTGGCAACAGTTTTGCTATAAGGTCAGTTGTAGTGACCTCAGCTGTAATCAAGCTTACAAACTTATAACAGTGTTGTGATAAACTGAAACATTTCCTAAATGCCCCATGCATGAGTTTGAGTGAATAAAATTATTCAAGACTCCTGCTTAGAAGCTTTCAATCTCAAATTAGTCCCTAATTTAGGCTATCACAACAAAACAATAYTTCACTATTCATTCMATCAAATAATCATTAATTAACTGCTCTAAATAACTAATATTCCAGCTAATCCACRAAATAGCTTATATTGTGTGTGTGCTTTTACTAGAGATGAACTGGGAAATTCAGTTAAGTTTAGAAGAATCTACAAAGCTGAATAGCCTGCAGCAATTCCTCATTTTTTGTATTTACCATCATGTAGGCAACACCCTTTTGCAAGATGCTCTCTACTCAAAGATTGACTACAGCCCAAGTACAGCACTAAGAAATATGCAAAGGATTGTGCTTCTATAAAAACCCCTGCTAAACCTGACATTATGAAGTAGAATGGCTAGAATCTACATTCTGTTATAAGTATATAGCTAAATATTATAGTACTCCTTTATTTTTAGTATCATTCTATCATAATACCTTTAGCAACATGTGATAGAGAAAGTAAATAAATTGTAGCTTATGAAGGGTTCCAAACCAAATTACTCTGCTGGCACCTCCAATATTCAGGTCCAAACAGAGCATATTTCTCTGGATGTTTTACTGCTTTCATCTTCCTTTACCTTGAACTGATTTCTTCTTTACAGAAAAAAAAAAAATAAAAGAGACTCCATCTCTGGAAAGACACTTAAAGACTCTCATGCTTACTGGGGCAAGTTATTTTGTCTCAGTCTGCAACTCTCCTTATTGCTGTAAGCAGAGCTGTTGGACAGCCTAAGTCACAGGAATTGAAAGGTTCCTTCCTGAAAACAAGAATTAAGTTATTAATTAAGTCAACTTCACACAGATTCATGGAACCTTGGAAAATGCTTCTGAGAGCATTGAGTCCAGCCTMTGACCAGACACCAGCCTGTCATCTCTGACAGACCATGGCTCTGAGTGCTACATCCAGCCTTTTCTTAACTCTTCCAGGGATGAGACTCCACCTCCTCCTTGGGCCATCCATTCCAGTGTCTAATCACCCTTTCTGTGAAGGAATTTTTCCTCATGTCCAACCCAAACCTCCCTCAGTGGCTCAGTTGGAGRTTATGTTCTGTCACTGCTTTTCTGGGAGTATAAACTGACCCCCACCTGGCCAGAACCTGCTCTTAGGGAGCTGTAGAGATTGATAAGGTCTCCCTTGAGCTGTCTTTTTTCCAGACTAAGCAAACCCAGCCTGTACAGCCACTCCTCATAGGATTTGTGCTCAAGAATCTTCACCAGCTTCATTGTTCTTCTCTGGGCTCACTCCAGCCCTTCAATATCYTYCCAGAATTCAGGGGCCCAGAACTGGACACAGGACTCCRGCTGTGGCCTCACCAGTGCTGAGTACAGGGGGGGGAGTCACTTCCCTGGTCCTGCTGGCCACACAGTTACTGATACAGCTCAGGATACCAARCTTGCTATATTTGGAAGAATAGCATGCCTTAAAGGGGAAAAAAATAACTAGGTGGCTATAAGCATGATCAGATTTTTTTTTTWACATTACTTAATTTTCTTCTTTAGTTAAATAATAATCACTATGTTGTAGACAATGATGAAAATTTCCAACCCAATTTACTCAAGAATTAAGGATTAAGTTGTATTAGAAACATGCATACAGACTAAGAATAAAATTTGGAATTGAACACTATTTATTTTGTGGTTCTCCGATGATCCATCAATTTGTTTTTTCTCCTCCAGCAGAGTTTCTCCTAACATAAATTCCCAGCTAACAAAAGGTGATTGGAGTGGGCACCATGCCACAGAATCGTCTCCAAGATGTGTTGTAAATCAAGATGGGTGTCACTGGCTCCTCACTGCACCTATTTTCTCTTGGCAAAGCTGGTCCCATTTCCTCTAATAAACTAGAACTGTGCTAAAACTTGATTGAGGACACATTGTCTCAAGCTGCACACCACAGACATTGTCTGCAGTTATGCATCTGGACAGTTGTCTCAATACTTACAGCCCCTGGGAAATGTTAATTTAAAATGCAGTCCTGAAATGGTGAAAATGTTAAATATCCTGTGGGAAATTATTACAGTTTTTTCAGATATTGCAATGCATTTTGCAAAAGAAGACATGCCAGGTTAAATAAATGGGAAGGGAATACATTAGAATATAATCGGAGAAATACTATGAAAGTTTAATTGTCAAGGTCCATGAGGTTTGTTTTGTTTTGGTGGGTTTATTTTTTTCATTTATCTGAACAAGATGATTGAATGTCTTTTGCTTGCTTGTTTGTTTTCTGCCATCCCTTAACATTTGAAATGTGACTATCTGCAAAGTATAAATTTTAAACTGTGTCTTTATGCACTACTTTATATTTTGGATACATTTCATTAAAGCTGCTATTTTTAGTTTATTGTGTTAAAGTGTCATTTTTTTTATTATATTTCACTGACTGTACATTTTTTTTATAGCATAACTTTACTCCAAGTATGCACAGATGATACAATCRTTTAAATGTTTGCCCAAATGCTCTGCTGCCATAAGTATTTTGATGTTTTTGCTCAAGCATACTAGACATAAGAACCTTTTACATAGTAGAGGAAAATAGTCTAAGGCACCTTCTGAAGCAAGAGATAAATTAGACTATTCAAATGTTCCAGAATTAAAATAAGTATGGAAATTTASTAACCCAGGGTCAACTGAGCCATTGTTTTATCAGAGAGAAAAAGGATAAACCATTTTTTAGGAAGAAAAATTAAACATACATACAGTTGACAAAATTGATAGTGAGATGGATTGTTATTAAAGTGATCCCTTTTAGCCCAATGACATCTTCTAAGGTATTAAATAGTTTAGAACTCCTTCTKAGATCAGGCTGATATAAAATATTCAACATCCCTCCACTTCATGCCAAAAATATTTCACTAAAATTAGAGTCAGACATATTTAAAATAATTGGTAATATCAGTTTTGCACAGGAAGGCAAAAGGGCTGGGAGATTTAATAATACTTTCATTGATCTTTGCATATGAGAATAATCCTCTTTGGAAATGAGGTTGCTAATGCAGAAATGAGCCTTCCTTTTTTCTGGCTGTACACAGATTAGCGATCAAATGTTTCTTCACAAAGTATTTCCTGTAAAAAAGAAACTTATGCACTSTGCATGAGCAAGGTAAAAAGAAGGTGATATCTGCGTAAAAAAAACCCGAGGTGTATCTGAATACTCGGGAGAGTATGCCTATTCCATATGCCTTTTTTCTTCTTTTTTTTTTTTTTTTTTAATGGCACAGAAAAGTTAATTCTGACAATGTTGGAATTCAAAAAAACAGCTGAAACCTGTAATTTCTGAATGACAAACTATGCTGGAAAAACAATTGAAATTAAATCAAAACTGTTTCAGATAAAATGCCATTGACATTTTGATATGCTATTTATTAGTTTATTTGATAAGCATCTGGGCACTTCCTACATGAATTCTTTAAACTGTCAGAAATTTGCATTGGCTTTTTTAGACAATTAAAACTCATGAGATTCTAAGTACTGTTTGTAAGACATCAAACATTCAGTATTTCTTCAAGCAGTATTTCTCAGCCCTGCTAACATGGYGTCTGACTATTTAAAATGTTATGTTTGTAAGAGTAAGTGTAATTTATGAACAAACAATGAGTCTTGAGCTGAGCACTGACAACACTCCATACACTCGCACAAAGACTTGCAGAAAAGCAATCTCAGAATCCAAATGGTGCTTTTAAATAATCACTGACTCAAAGAATGGTTTGGGCTGAAAGACACCTCAAAGATCATTTATTCCAACCTCCCTGCTATGGGCAGGCAGTATTGTTCCAGAATTTATCACAGGTTTGTTTTGTTTTTTTTTAAGACTTACAATTATAATTATTGAAAATATTTAGAATGAATATTAATTACCTCCAATTTAAACATAGGAAAAATAGTGCTTAATTTATTTTGGAAATCTGTAGACATTTAAAACCTTATTTTGTTCTTTATGAAGAATCTGTTTTATAATTTTGGAGTGAGTTTTTTGTAACTTTGTGTTAGACAACTTTTGATATACTCTGATCAGGTATCTCAAGGACCTTTTCAAGTTTGTCATATGGAGTCTTCAGGGATACATTCATAGTTATAGACTTGGGTATTGCCATCTCAAAAATACAACTAACTCAAAATTGTAGCCAATACAATAATGATAGTGGTATTATTAGAGATATATTGCATAGTTTGGGATTTTATTGCTTTTGTAATTGCAGCTCTGTACAACTATATGTCAGTTGTTTTTAATACATACAAAAATTATAAAACARTCAAAAGGTCTTAAATAGTGGTTGAAATGCTAAGAATATAAAGCTTGGGATGTCAGATTTAAGAAAATCAACTTATTTTGAGTATTTGAGAGACTATTAGAATGTGACTTCTTTGTGAAAACTATGTCTAATAGTGAGAAAAAATCAACACTGCTGACAAATGCATAGGAATATCYGGACATTGAATTTAGATTAATTGGTCTTGAAAATAAAGCTTATTATCTTTTCAGCATGGGCAATTTTTGTTTTACAAACATGTTATTGGAGTATCTGTTAATTTTAACAATTTAAGTTGGCAGTATTTTTAAACTATATCTTTCCAGTATGTGATGAGGAACTGTAGCCCATGATTCACGCTGGAGAAGTTCATGGAGATACGTATGTGATACAGCCCAGCAGTGAGATATTTATCTGCAGTTCACYATCAGCAATACCCTTGTCTTTAGCACACCTGCTCATATTTGTTACATGTCAAAATTACTACAAATAAAGCTGCTCCATTACTCCCCTCCTCAGCTGGACATGGATAAGAAAACACATTGAAGGAATCATATGTTGAGATAAAGACAGGAAAATCACTCACCAGTTACTGCCACGGGCAAAACAGGCCTGACTTAGAGATATAAAATGACTCTATTACCAACCAAAATCAGAGCAAGATAATGAGAAGTAAAACAAATGCTATAACACCTTCCCCCTGCCTCTCCCTCTTTCCCAGCTCTAGCTCCTCCCCCCGCAGTGCAGGGAGATGAGAATGGGGGTTATGGTCAATTCCTCACAGTTGCTCCTGCTGCTGCTCAGGGAGAGAGGTTCTTCCCCTTCTCCAGCATGGGGTCCCTCCCACAGAAGACCAGCGTGAATCATGGGCTACAGTTCCTCATGAGCAGCTCCAGCTTGGGTCTCTTCCACAGGGTCRCAAGTCCTACCAGGAAACTGCCAAAGTATGGACTCCTCTCTCCACACGTCTGCAGATCCCTCTCAACAGCCTGCTCCAGCATGAGTTTCCCATGGATTCATATCCCTCTTTCAGGCCTTCACGTGCTCCTGCCTGGATCTCCTCCATGGGCTGCCTGTGGATGTTTGCTTCCCTGTGGATCTCCATGGGCTGCAGGGACACAGCTGCTTCACCCTATCCTGCACCATGGCCTGCAAGGGAATCTCTCCCCTGGACCCCTCTTTGGGGACTGAYCTTGCTGTCTGCAGAGTTTATTCTCTCCTATATTCTCACTCCACTCTTCTCTGGATGCAATTACTTCTGCMCARTAATTTTTTTCACCTTCTTAARTACATTATTGCAGAGGTGTTRCCACCATTTCTGATTGGTCCAGTGTTGGCAGCAGCAGGCCGGTCCATCTTGGATTCATTTGGCATTGCTTACAGAAACCATCCCTGTGGTCCCCCTCCTGCTRCCAAAAACTTGCCACACAWACCCAATACACAGTGTAAGAATAAAACTGATATGTGGATCAGAAGAAGAAAATCGTTTTGCTGCTTTCTCTCCACGAACAGCACAGACATGATCTGTGCAGATCACCAACTGGAATAATCCATCCACATCTTATCTCATCTCTTCCATCTCTCTTCTGGTGCCTTTTAAGATTGCAACACTTTATTCTCCCCTTTGCTTCAGAAGATAACATTTTCATCTTCTCAAAGGCTTTGATTTACCCTAAATGATCATGGATAGCACTGTTATGTGATAAAGAATTAATTGCCATACAGACAAAGCAGGGCAGAGGTTTGAGGGTAACCTGTCAGCTACAGGAAATGATCAGCCCCACCCATGGGTGGACACCCATTACCATGGGGCCAGAGGAAGATGTGTAGGTACCTTTGGGATTTAGAGTGACTGGAGAAGGAGCAAGGGAATTAAAAAGATAAGGGGATGAAAGAGGTTAGCTGTGTACACAAAGGTATTACAGTGCTTGAATGGCCATGCCCTCTGCCTGATCTGTCATTTCTTCCATTAAACATTAAAAACATCTTTTCCTTCTGACATTTCAGTCTGTCATTTCTTCTCACTAAACTTCATTTCTGAATGTTTTTCTAGTGAGCACAGGCTCTCTACCTGTGTGCACAAGACCATGGGAATTTCTGAGTGAAAGCAGCCAGAGTAATGCCAGAGCATCGCTGGTGTGATGGGCCACCACTGCAGTRTGTGAGGCTGCAAGATCTAGCTAGTCTCATTCCTAGAGAGGAATATTTCCCAAAAGAAAATGAGATGATTTTTCGTCAGTCATTCAGTTTGATGAAAAATAGTTTATTGTTATGTATAGGTTCTGTATTTTGCTGAATTGGGGCCTACAAGAGAAATGGCTCATGTTTAAAAAAATGCCCTTGATGGAAATAAGAGACAAGTATTTGTATTGCCTGCATAAGTTATCAGGCATGGTACAGATGGTGAGGGACTTTGCACTGCAGATGGGAATGATTCAGAAGATGATAAAAGTGCTAAATCCAAACCCTTACTCCATCACTGTCKAGGGATAGACATTGTTACAGGAAAGTTTACATAGAAAGTTTACTTTCAGCAAATATGCATACTTGTGGGAGTGAAAGTTAAGAGGACAGGAAAATGAAAGCTTTTTCAATGGTAATGGGAATGTTTCTGGTACTAAAATAATAAGTAAGTTAAACATAGTATATAGTTCTTGAGATGCTGTGAAGATGATATCAGCAAATGAAACTGCTTTGGGGAACTGTAACTTTAGCAGTGAGTAGCTTAAAGATATCAGGATGAAACTCTACTCAAATCATTAACACGTAAAATCTCCATGACCTGTACTGTGCTGGACAAATCTGCAAGCTAAACACACAGGTATAATACAGGCATTTCTGTGGCAAGTTATAGCATGTAAAATAATCCTCAAAACAATTAGCAAAGTAATACCATCACTTACCTGCAGCTTATCAACTGTTTGATTTCAATGGCAGTTTATATGAAGGAAAACAACCACTCATATTTCATGCCAGGAATGTCTTATAAGAAGGCATGCTATTAAAAAAAGGAATACAGCTATCCAGTGTGTCTTTTCTTTTTCTAAAATCATAATAGGATMTTTATATAGAGAAGGAAAATATTGTTCTTTCTTAGGTGTCTTTTCAGCTAAGATATACAGGTGCTTTAAGAGAATAGGAAAATATTACAAAAATTCTTTCCCAAATCAATTTTCTTTTCCAAACTTTTTTTCCCAGCTGTATTGTAATATTACTCAATTTTGGAAAGTTAAAATGAGAAAAAAGGAGAAAAATAGGCCAAATATCTTGTTCTGGCATATTTAGTTTTCGTCTGGATCCTCTAAAAAGTCAAGAAGTAAATATGGCAAATTTTTAATAGCACTATACTCTGCATGGGGGAAATAAGAGTACATTTTCACTATTTTTCTTGAATTTGGAAGCATGATATATCTTAGAATTTCTGTTCTATGTACAATTTAAAATTTCCTCGTTTTAGTTGATATTTTATTGTATGCAGGAATCTATGTTCAGAATTTAATTTTCTGGAAATAGGCTTGCAGSTTTTTCTAAATGGTATTCATGTCTAGAGCAGGATTTTTGTCTCATGAGGCTAAAGATTCAACACTGTGCTGGTTTGGACTGGGCTAGAATTAATTTTGTTCCCAGTGGCTGGTACGGGGCTGTWTATTGGATTAGTGCTGAACACAGGGTTGATAATACAGAGATGTTTTTGTTATTGCTGAGCAGGGCTTGCACAGAGCCAAGGCCTTTTCAGCTTTTCCTGAAGCCAAGCTGATGAGGGGGCTGGGAGTGCCTGGGAGGAGCTGGGACAGGTGACCCCAACTGACCACAGGGATATTCCAGATCGTGTGACATCATGCTCAATATTTAAAGTGGGGTGAAGAAGGAGGAAGGGGTAGTGTGTGGAGTGATGGTGTTTGTCTTCCCAGGTAACTGTCAGGTATGATGGGGCCCTGCTGTCCCAGGATGGCTGAACTGTTGCCTGACCTTGGGAAGCAGTGAATGAATTTCTTGTTTTGCTTTGCTAGTGAGCACAGGATTTACTTTCCCTATTAAACTGTCATTATCTCAACCCGCAAATTTTCCAGCTTTAACCCTTCTGATTCTCTCCCTGATCCTGCTAGAAGGGAGTGAGTGAGCAGCTGCCTGGGACTTGGCTGCTGGCTGGGGTTAAACTACAACAAACATTATGAAGTGCTTCTTATAAAACTTCTGTGCTATTATGGATAAAAGTTTTCTGCAGTCAAAACTAYCAGTTCTTACAGTAGTATGTATCCTAGTATTTTTTGGCAAGTAGTATTTTCTCTGTCAAGTTGTTTAGAACTTCTGATGCACAAATGTCTATTTCTGTCCAGGAACAATGAGAAATCTCTAAAGTTTATTAGCTCTGGCTCATATAATTAATCTCATTTTGAATTATTGAGAAGTGAAAACTAGATCTACWAGCAGACAATTAAGRTAACAAATAACATTCAACTACAGCRTTCTAAAGACTAACATAAAATRTTTCTTTTCTTACAAACAAATCATTTTCTATTTATGAAAATACTTAGAAATCTCTTAAGAGGAGTTTACACAATCAAASTGGCTACTTACACACACTTAAGTGTATTTACCACTTACTCATATCCAAAGTGCTTCAAAACATCAAGTAAAAAGCATAGGAAATAGTCCCATGGAAAAAATACACCACTTACAGTACAGAACTGTAAAAAAGTGATGTGTAAGGTCAGTTAATGGGCAGAAATCTAACAAAGTCTTTGAAACCTTTTGTTTCTGCATCCTGCCCATGCAGGATGTACAAAGCTTTTATGTAGTCAAGACACAGAAAGAAATTCAAGAATCACATTATTTTTTCAGAAAGAGTTAAAATACATTGCAGTTTCATGCTCTTGAAACTTACAGATGGGTATATGTGAAAGCCAAAGATTGTGATAGATTCTTACTCTGTTCTTGTAACCCCATGGAAACCCATGACTGCATAATGCAAAACTGAGAATGGCTGYTCTGTTTTCCTACCCACAAACCCCWTTAAGRAGGCACTGAGTAGCAGAATAAATGAGCTTGCAGAGATCTGTGCCTGGCAGGTCTATGGGATTGCCTCCCAGGAGAAATTCAAGAACCATTGATTATTCATTGATGGTCTAGCAGATGCTTAGAGCCCACTCTAAGTCAAGGGACCTTTCAATGCCTCATGCTCAGCCAGTGAGGGGTTGCATGAGCAGCTGGGGGAAGGAGCATGGGCAGGACAGCTGACCCAAACTGGCCAAAGGAATATTCCACACCACAGAATACAATGCCCAACAGGGGGAAGTTGGCCAGGAGGGGTTGATTGGTGCTGGGGAATCAGCTGAGCATCAGTCAGTGGGTGGTGAGCAATTGCATTGTTTTTCACAGGTTTTATATGGGTCTTATTCCTTTCCATGTCTCCTTTCCATTACATTTATAATTTAACATAAAATAATAATTATCATTATATTTTAATTCATTTCAACTATTAAACTGCTCTTAATTCAAGCCATGAGTATTTACTTTTATTTCCACTCAGGACTGGGAGTGACTGAGTGGCTGAGTGGTATCTCGATGCTGGCTGGGATTAAACCAACACTGAAGTTGGCCCTTTTGAAGTTTGGTGCAAGTTCACACTGCCAGGTCATGATCAGCTCTGATGTTTACCTGGCCTTTTTTTGGCAAAACTAATTCTTAGTGAGTCTGCCTTGGCTTGTAGTGGTGAATGAGGCCGTTTGTCCTATTGAGCTTTGCATTCTCCTTTGCTTGCATTTTTGGTATGCCTTTTTATTTMTTTTTTTAAAAGTCATTTATTGTTGAGGTCACTTCAGGTAGCAATGAACCACTGCCCCCATGCTGATATGAGCAATGAGCTGGGTGAGGGTGCACACCATTCTATCACCCAGGCTGCTAACAAACAGTATTTGCTGCAATACACATCCATGAAGTGGCTGCCATTTGGACACTGAAACAATGATGAAAATAAGCTTTCAGCTGGAGATTTTAGCCTGTTTTGCACCCATTTATCAGCCTATATTTTGCTGAGTTGGCTGTGTGAATGTTAGTGAAGACCATGTTGAGAGCCTGGGAAAAGGCCTTTTGGTAGAGTTCTCAGGCAGGGCCCATGGAGGRAAAACTATTGAGGTAATAATGACCYTGACAGTCCTTTGCTGGAATTGATCCTAATAAAATTATGACCTATTGAGGGCAGACCAGCTTTGCTGTGGAAAATAAATAGAAATGTATATAAGGATATAAGGATACTTACAATGATAAAAATAAATATTTCCAGTATCACAAACTGCACAAGAACCTACTGTTCATAGCTATACCAAATTACTATCTAAGAAAGAATATACTTGACTATAAACAGCAAAAATAGAAACCTTATTATACTACTTTTCTTCCAGTAGTGATTCAAAGCTGGAATATATGGTGGTAATCTGCCATGAGAAATTTCATCAGACATCCCCAAAGGGTTAAAGACTACATATTCTGCAGTCATGAAAAAGAGAGAGAGCAGAACAGAATATATATTTCTATAAAAAATGTTTAAGACATTAAGTGTTAAGTATGTAACCCACATCTTTTCTCTGTAATCACACTGTATTTTATGTCTGCTACATGAAAAACACAGTGGCAAATGTATTAAATGTCTTTATATTCAAAGTAGGTAAATGGTCTGCTTTGCAAGTGAAAATGAGTGTTCATGCTTCACTTACTACAAAATACTRTGCCAGTAGAAAATGAAAGTGGAATTGAAAGAGAGAAGAAATGAATAATACAGAGAAAAATCATAGAGCTTATGTTGATGAAATAGTTCTGCTAGTCCAGGTTAACACTATCTTTATGACTGGCAGCTTAATAGAAAYAATCAACTTGTTAAAATAGTATTTCATTGTGCATTACTCATTATCAATGAAACTTCCAATTTTCATTTCTAAATGAATTGGGGCCCCTCTTTGGACTACTGCAAACACTACATTTTCACTTAAGT
>CADDXX010000507.1:321922-341244 GCA_902810485.1 Alauda arvensis | reverse complement strand
AAAGCATTAGAGCAAGCAAAAAGGCCTCACGTGAGAGCAAATAAAATCAGGGCATATATATGGAAGAACTGGTCTGATAAATCTGAAAAAGAAGAGAAGCAAAAAACCAACAAACCACAACCATCAGGTTATAGTTGGACTGAAATTTGATTATGGTATATGTCAAGTAAGGCTACCCATTATAATCTGTGTATAGAATCCAAATTAAAAGCTTGCATGAAATCAAACTTAGAAAAAATATAGTATCTCTGACTCTGAAAATCTCTTAGGGCTTTTCTTTTTTAATACAGATAGCAATAAATGAGCTAGGAAACTCAGCAGTTGAAACAGTAAAATGCATTTGTTTATGTTCCAGACTGTCACTGAGAAAACARAACCTACAAAGCTTATCCYRGATCAACRTKTGTATARCTCAAGYAGCWTCAGAAATTCTTCAGAAGACCTTTTCAGATCTTAAAAGGGGACGTACAGAATAGGGACAAATAATAAACCATGTAAAAGACAGCTGGCACAAGGCATTAGACAAAAACTGATGGAAAACACATTTTCTGCCTTCCAAGTGAACATTAAATAAGGCGAGTTCTGAAATGTCACTTTTACAATGGACTGGAAACCATTTGCATTGATTCTACAATTGACTGAGAGCATCTAAAAGCTTGTAGTGTTTTGGTGATTGTCAGAGGGATTTATTGAAAAATGTTTTATCACGTGTTTGATCAACACATAGGTCCCTCAAATTCACCATWGCAAGTAGCCACAATTGGCAAATTCAAAACAGAGTTTATAAAAAAACTGAGTTCAATTGAACTAAGGAAAATYAGAACATTTTTGGGCTTAGGTCACTAGTTTAGGAGTGGAAAGAACTCCTGATCTGCTAGGTTTCCTTCTGTGACCTTACCAAATTCACTCAGACCAAATCCATGCAAGGCTATGGGTAGAACATAAGCAACAAAAGTTTAAATTCTCAAAAATTCTGCTTATTTGATGGASAAAGACAAAAGAATTTAACATTAAACACACTTGAATATTAAAATTATTCCTTTTTACCTCTGGATACACTCCRAAGTGTCTCAGCCTGGAGGAACATTTGAGGGTTTTTAAGTACTTAATTTACTTAATGGTGGAATCAAAAAACTCTAAGGATGACGAACAAAACAGGGGTTTTGTGAAGTGTTAGGAATGAGCAGTAATACAATATGGAAGATACACAGACATGTTAAACAAAGATTGCATCACATGAAATTCATGTTTGTGCAATATAACCTTTAATTTATGTTACCCATTTGGTAGATACATATGAAAAGTCAGTATAGGCAAAAGTCAGTATAGGCAGTAGCATTAAATAGTTAATGTTTGTCTAGAAAAATAAATGAGGTACGCATGCTGTACCTCACCTCTCACCTCTGAAGATAATTAGGAAATTCACATACAGCACAGAAAAATGGCCTGGTGTTAGTGGTCTTTATGACAACACRTTACCAGAAATGACATCAAAAGTTRAAAGTATTTCTAAAGACAAATTGTAGAGAAGCAGGAAGAAAGACTAAATTATCCAGTCTGCTGTTCCAGGACCTTGAATTCCCCAACTTTATTTTACCTTCAAAAGGCTCTGCTGCGTGTATGACACATTTATAATACCAAGATCTTAGCACATCTATTAATCAGTGTCAGTTTTTACGGAGAAAATTTATCAATGTGCACCATGAATCATCGTGATCAGAAACTATTCTACCAACCCTCAGCTATTAAGCAAGATTTAAAGTTATATATATACCTCTGTGTGTGTATAAATATATATCTCACATATATATATATATATCTTGCATATATATGCACATATATAGAGATAGGCATGGAATGTCAAGCAGATCAATGATAATTAATTTGTACAATCTAGGAAATTATATCTACCTCAGGCAATCAAAGATTTCTTTAATAATTGCACTGGAACCTGTTTTTCAAGCAATTAGAATTTAGTTGCCAGCAAACATCTTAGATTAAAAGAAATGGCATTTTAAAATTACATGAATAAAAATTAAATGGAAATTAAGACTACCGTTGTTTAATAGGCAATCAGAAACACAGGAAGATACAAATTCCCAGGACTACTAGAATAAGTTTAGTTCTGTATTTCCCAAGTTTTTTCCAGTAATTTGAAGTGATATCATGGGAGTGATCTTGTATGTACTGATTAGCAGGAGTTCCAGAGTCTTCAGCAGGGATTCTACATGTCCTGTACCTAGGGAGGTGAGTGTATGGGATAAAAAGTTTCTTGCYAATTCCTAGAAATGCACAAACCAGACAAGAGACACAAAATCTTTTTCATTCTGATGTTATTTGCTGCTGGGGACTTGCAATCCTGGTAGTCAATGTTGGAAATCTATAATGCACTGCAGTATGTTATTAACGGGTAATTGAGCTTGAATATTATTTATTGATATTAAGCTTGACAGTCAAAAGAATAAGCCTCAGATATTATGTTAAATACATCGTCCCATAGGATGCCTTGAATATTTTTTTAAAATTTAATGTGCTGTTAGTATCAATGCAGCAGACATAAAATTAATAAAAAATCCTAATGAGAATTGGGTGGGTTTAGATAATCCTCCAGTGGATTTATTATCTTAGAAAAGTGGTGTTCTAAGGCATTTTGATGACTCAAGGGATCATCAACAAAACAGAGTTTCTCTTATATCGTGGTTTCCAAACCACTTCACATTAGTGAAGTTAGCACACAATGACTATTTAAGGCCCATAAGAATTGAACAGTATCCTTGACCCCATTTGAAAAAATATATCCCCTGAAAATAGGAGAGGTACTATAAATTTTGGAGTTAGTCTGAGCTCTAAATGAATTATAGTATTCTGCTCTAAATGAACTAYAGTAATCTGACAGACGAAATCAGTCAGGTGATAAGACAATTTGATTTGTTCAGGCTTTAGTTCCTTTAGATAGCAATTGTTCTACTGAAGGATTTTATTATGAATTAAATGAATTCTGAGACTGGATGGACTAATGCTCATGAAGCTTTTATATTCCTATAACCCCCAGTTTGGAATTAGAATCTGTATGGAAAAAAGGCAAAACACTATACATGTTGCAGAAACAAGAAAAKTTATTTCCTGGTTTTGGAAGAACTGAAGATTTTATATCATGCTGAACACTTATGCACATCACTAATTCTCAAAAGAATCAGTCACTCACCTAGAAGTTAATCTATGAGAAAACTTTTCCATTGGTGTAGTGAAGAAAATAAGTAATACACAAAGATTTAAAGGAGAAAAAATTCAAAGTCCTTTATAGATAAAATGTGGATGTTTTTATAGATATATGTTTTCATTTTTATGMTAAAGATCAAGTCAGAATCCATCAGTCCCAGCTACTGGTACTGCCTTGAGAGCTGGTTAGAAAGGTCTCAACATAGAGTAATGGTTACACAATGATTATAGCTGTGTATGATGATTCAAAGTAAAGTCTTCAGACTATTTTAGATGTATTTCATTTGTAAACTCGAATTGTCTAACTGCATATTTGGGGAAAAAGACAGGAAGTGAAAKAAGGAAATGCAGGAGGATGCATTTRCATGGATGCGAAAAGTAATAGAAGATAAATAATAATTTATCAATTAAAGCCACGTACAAAATCAAATTGTAAATCAGGTTAAGCCATTAGACCTTAAGTCAGCAATATGAGAGAAACCACAGGGTTTATTACTATGAGGTTTAATGGAATTTATTTGTATGAACATTTCTGGGATATACTACTTCGCAAGCTCAGGGAGAGCAAGAAATTAATTCAAAATATGRTAACACTAATAAATATTTCCTTATGCCCATAGTTTCTCTGGTCAGTCATGAATTATCAGAAAGTAATTTTTTTTTCTCTACTATGTTAACACAATGACTAGTGTTGGAAACTCGTGTTCCATCTCAGCTGATTCAGAACACATTTTCACCTGATCCACAGTTTTTCTATTAAATAGATTTCTGATTTTGTCCTTCTTTTTTTTAATATATAAAAAATGCAGATATATTCTGTAGATGATCCATGTCTTTCACCTTTGAAAAGAAGCTTTTCCTTCAAATGGTTTAGAGGATAAATATTGACTTCTAAAGGGTTAATTATACAACACTTTTCTTGCTGGGAAAAAAACCAGTCTCTTTCAAAATGCAAAATGACTTTCCCCAAACTTGTGCATCAACATAACTCTTCTGAAAGTGACTGACAAACCTGATCTCAGGAAAAGACTTTTAGGCAGTTTTTGAGAACGTAAGAACAACCCACAAGCAAACCAACCAAGCGAAAACAACCCAGAAACTAAAACTCACATGTTCATGAATCATCTGAAGCATTCTGCTCACCTGTTTTAATTATTTATTTATTTAATCTGTTAACTCTCAGTAAACAAATATGCCTCAATAGGTGCTAAAATGATCTAGCAGGCATTTGACGCTGCTTGAGCACCAATGGAAGAGATTTGTGCCATGCTAAATTTAAATACCAAATAAAATTTAGAAGTTTGCCTCAGCATGGAAGGAAATAGACCCAAGTGACTGTTGTGTGATTAGGTGGTTTGAGAGCAATAGTTGAAATCTGCTCAGGGTTCTAAAGCAAAATTAACTACTATGAATTTAGAGTGCCACTTGGAGAGACAGGGGTTTGTCAGTACTAGTCTCAAGCAGCAAAGTTACAAAAGCTGGTGGAATGCAGGTTTTTCAAAGTTTCATGTTTGAGGATTTTTGTCACATGGTTTAAAATTTGGAAAATGGAAGGTTTTCATATTCTACTTAGCTTGATGGAGAATGGGGGCACTAACAAGGAACAGGAAAGGCTATTCTAAGATAAGCCTTGCACAAATATCACAATATCAAATYTCATGGTACTCTTGATTTGTTTCACATGTGATAAGCAGAAGAATTGACAAGAAAAAATGAAGACACCCACAAAACTGCTGCTCAGAGATGTATTGTAGAATTGTTAATGTAACACCRAAACCAGAGAGAAATCAGAGAGAAATCAGAAGGAAACATTTTCTCAGGAATATGTGCAATACAATATTAAATGTACTTACTATGTCACCCTATTACTTTCTCTAGGACTCTGTCTCTGAGTTGCCCCCTCAGAACAATTAAGTTTTGTCAAAAACTGCAATACAAATAATGAGCTAGATCAAGTCTTCTAAAAACCCTCTTGAATTAGATAAAGCACAACAGCAAGTGCTGAATACGTGTACTGATAATGGTCATGCTTTGCTTCTTTACAGCTTCCTTAGATGTGTGAAAGACAATTTATAGCCATAAAAATGAAAACATTTATTGTAAGGGGTGAGGCCCAAGTGGTTGCACTGGGTCCAGTGCAAAGGAAGGTTCCAGGGGGAACCAGGAGCGGGGACAGTGTCCCTTTCCTTGGTGCCACTTCCCTTGATTGATTGATTGATTGATTGATGTCACAACCATTCCTGGAACTGTTACAAGAGAAGGCCCCAAGAAGTCTGAGACCTTCCTCATGAAGTGCTAATGTCTTCATGTCCTCTATTGCAACTCCAGTGAGTGTAAGGAGTCTCTTCATATTCTGCTGACTGGGATTTMTGTGCCCTGGTAACTCTTGAAACATTTTTTGGTTTTCTTTGGTTTTGTTTTCCAGGACAAATRCATAAAAGCAGCTGTCTCAGTAGAAATATATTTTCAAAATATAGGCTAAACGAAAATATCTTTTTTAGAACTGTTGGTAATATTTTGTGATTTACTCTGCACCCAACCTGCCAGTGCTCTCTTAGCTTCATTAGAAAATGACAAGTGATTACACCATTACATTTCTGAAASCAATATTCCACTCTGTTTCTCTCTGAACCTCTCCCTTCTCATCAGGTAAAGCATAATGCCTTACSTGGTGAGAAGGGAAAAGTTAAATTAAGATACTGCTCCTAATTTGAGGGTTCAGAGAGTCTGGATTCATAACTGGTAATGTATCCCCACGCAGATAGGGCACACTGCCAATATCTCTTTTGATAGCCTTCAGGCTCTGCTCAGTCCAGGGTAGATACTTGTTTCCATCTTCTTGTCTTCAAACACTGTCACAACCAYACACATTCCTGGCTATAGACAGGCAGTGTTATGAATCAATTGACAYMATTCAGTTCTGCACCTTCCTCATTAGTCAGGAGATCATTGGCCCAGACATTTCCAGCTACTATGTTCAGTTCTTAGAGGCAGCATGAGAAATTCAGTATAAATAATTCAAGCTCTTTTTTTAAAAATATATAGAATACAGATTGATTACTGACAGATCACAGACCCCCTCCACACCTGTATACTGATTATACATCCAAACCAAGCTGAGGTAAGCTTTACATTTCTGAGTAGCCATTTCTTTTTATGAATTATTGACATCCTGTCWTATATTTAATCATGCTTCAGGGTATCATTTTCACCTCTTACTGCTTTCTTTATTGTTCTATTTTTTTCACGTCACTCTCTCTCTTGTGCTTCCATTTTCCTTCCATTTAGTTTTTTTTATTAGCTTGAAGAACTTWAAAAATTTTATTTCTCTCCCCTTCACATATAGTCTCATTTCCTTGCATTGTTTCTTGTTTGCAATAGTCTAGATGGTGACAGACAAACACTGGCATTACATTAATGGCTGAGCAGAAGTATGATAATATAAAATTTGCAGAGTCCARTGCCTAGATTATTTCATTAGAAAGAGAGCATTTAAAGAAGGTATTTATTAGAAGATTTGTCTTTACTCTCCCTATTGTCAATAGCATGAGGCAGGAATTCAAGCCAAATCATCTTTACTGGTGCCATGAACTACCATGTATTTTTCATTAACCAGAAATAGCCTGAATTYAAATCATAGTCCTGAAACATGAAATGATCCCACTTACAAGTCCAGATRGATTGTGCCTGCTGCCTTCATGGAAACACTGCTGCTGGCTGATGCAAATGTTCAGCAAGATTCCTGGACTTGCTATTGAAAATCTGATATTGCACATTGATCTTTGCCCCAAGTGTCCCTACTGCAAACGCAGAAAACATAGCCCTACAGGATATTTGTAAAAATATCTCATATCTTGTTAAAAATATTGGTATATGGACCATGTAGAGCTCTTCAAAATTGCCCTTATTTTCTCACTCTCACTTTTCTCATTGTTTCTACTTATTCTCATTTCTTGCCCTCTTCTGTTTCTCCAGCAAACCTTCTTTTTGGTTCTTCATTGTCATATTGTCTCTTTCTCTCATCATCTCCACATCTGAACTTAAACTGTGGTTTTTTTTAACTTTCATTGCACAGTTTTTTAGAAGAATGAGATTTTTCCATGACATATCACTGTAAACACATTAGTTCCTCTTATGTCAACATCTGGGTATGTCCTTTTTTCTTGAGTCAGCCAGAAAACTCAGTCTAGTGAAAAGAGAGGTAAGAAATAAATGAGCTCTTTGATCAAAAACCTGTCACATTTTAAAAGAATTTGCCTGGCTCCTGGGATAAATTCCAATGTTATTCTAAATAGTCATATTATTCTCATAGGAAATAATTTTAAAAATTACCAAATCAAACTTAGTGTCATTATTTTTTGCATTAATAAAGTTCTCCCTCCCTCCCTCCCTCCCTTTCCCGTTTTCCCTTTCCTCTTTCCCCTTTCATCCAGTGGATTCCATTTTTATACTTTTACCCTTATGCAAAGTTTGCAGTGTTGTTCTGTGAGTAGCAGAGCTAATATGCTCTCTTTTTATCTGGCATTTCCTTTAGCTCTGTGCTGACCTTCCAGTGGGCTAGTTGTGCATCTGATCTAATAAGTGCTCCATACTATTGATGTCTTTCCTTTGTTGTCCTCATGCCCTGTTTGATATGATGGCTTCATGGGGAGAGCAGCTCTGCTTGAATCTTTGCATTTTTCTGCTGGTGTTATATTGTTAAATGTTGTTCAGTGATTTTTGGAATTGCTTTGGYTTTGCTGATATTCTGAGTATATCCCTCTCCTTGACATAGCTGCTTTTATCAAGAAACTTCAGTTTCTTTTTCACCTAAACTTGTCACAAGGTTCTGTTTCACTGCTCAGCTTTCTTCTTAATTTTTCCTTTGTCTACTTAGCACTGTTTTCAAACATTTTGTCTAAATTGATGAGGTTTCTGCCAGTTGATCTGTGGCCCTCATATGCCGAGTGTTAGCTTGGACTCTGTGGCCTGCAGCATTTGTCAGTGGGTATATTTTTGGTTCTTTATTCTGCACCTTTTATTGTGTGACTGTGTGTTCACTTGGCAAGAGAACACACAGAAAAAGAAGCTTTTGGACAAAGTCTGAAGAGAGGTTTTAATCCTAGAGGATGCATCTCAGAAGCAGAAGAATGAATGAACAAATTCTGAACTATTCTAAACAGATTAAGTGCAGGGAAATKATGATGATGATAATGATGGTTGTGGTGGTGATAGGTAAAAAGATAGTAGAAAGATAAGCAATACCCTAGTCTGGGAGACTAATTGTGATAAATATATCTGTCTAAGGAACAAGAAAAATATTTAATGGGGTTCAGAGGGTGGAGATACGGGGTGGAATAAACATGGAATTAAAGTATAATTTCTGCTACTATGGTAGCCTGAATTAATCTTGTGTGTGTTACTGGGCAACAACTTGGCCTCTTCAGAATTAAGACACCCCAAACCACCACCACCAGTGTTGCAGTGTATTTTCTGATCAGACCAGATTCATTTGGCAAAAGATTTTGGATAGGTCCATTCTATTTGCTGCCCAGGAACAGATTCCTCTATGAACAGTATAAATTYCTGACTTCACCAGAGCCTTGTATAAAACTAACAGGACTCTTTCAATTGATTCAATTCCACCAGATGTTGAAAATATTTTCCCTTTTTTCCCCCTTTAAAAATGTGGAAATACTCTGCARCCACCAGTTAATGTGGAAATAGATTCTTTCCATAGAATTTGTGCACACCAAAAAATATTGTCTTGATGGTTTATTAGGAGCTGCTAGGTGACTACACGGGGTGTTGAAAGTTTGCTGTTACACTTCAAAGAACCACTGCATTTTTTCTCACAGGTTGYACCTATTAGCCATTATTTATTATTCATTCTTTCAGTTATTATCTCTAAAGATATCAGAAAAATCCATTTTTTCCAGGTGCCAAACCCCACAACCCCTACTTTTAAAAACAGAACAATCACMRTACCTGAATTCTGCAGYTTCCTTTTACTGCCTGTGTCATTAAATCAGCTTTCAATAGTCCCTTCAATTTCACAGTTCTGGTGAAGGTCTTWTTCTCCTATCTCACTTTTTCATGCCCTCTGGAGAAAAAAAAATTATGCTAATAACCCTATTTAGGGTTAGGTAGAGTGGAACCTAAACCATTACAAACCTCATTGACCATCTATCTCTGAACTTAGAGAACAAAATGGGAATCACAGTTTCATAAAGAGATACTAAAAATGTCATCAATAGTCCATGACAGTACATRTTTTCCAAAGCTACTGTGCTTTGATTTAAAAGAGATGTTTAAGGCATTTGGTTTACATTCATTRCAAAACTGTATTGTAGGAAGAAATACATCATGCAGTTTTTTTAAAACCTGTTTAGCAGAACAAAAACCTATCAAATACAAATAAAACAAAAAACTTATTGGTGCACCTCATCATGATGGTGTTGACAATTAGAGCACTTACAAGTTGTTTCAGTGTTCATCATGCTCTGCAGATAAACACAATGCAATCAAATGCATTGGCTGCAGGACAGGTGAAATGACAAAGAGTTTGTTAGGGGAAGAAATACTCTAGGAGCAGTGTGGAAGTGAAAACTCTTCAGAACCAAAGTGCTCAGTTCTCTCAAGAACAACCCCTTTTTGTATTCACCCCTCTACAAGACAAGCTGAACACTGCCTGTGCTCTGGAATCTTGACAGTTAACTAAGACTGGGCACTACAAGAAGGGTACAAATTGTTCAGAAGAAGAAGTAGGCCAAGAATTCAACTAAATATTGGTATTTCTTGATGTATATGAGTTTAAATACATACAGTGTAAGTAAATGAAACAATATACCACAACCCTTAATCTGAGACTAAACTCTCATGCAGTTGATGGGTGTTGGGGGTTAGATTTGGTTTGGTTTTGTTTTGGTTTGCCCTTGGAATTTTTTCCCTCGAGTTGCTGAGACACTGACGACTGTGATTATCGGTACTTAACAAAGACAAAGAAACCAGGGAAGGAAAGATCTGAAGGGACAGGGGAGCGGGGGGCTGGGCACTCTTTGCCTGGCACTGGAGGAGAGAGGACACCCAGGCTGTTCGCTTGCTGGGAGAGAAGTTTTTCACTGGTCACCATCGGCTCTGCTCCTGGGAAAACCTACCATCTGCCCGTGTGCCCGGGGATTTCTGAGCTCTCCTCCTGCCCTGCTGGAGTGGGCCCGACCCTGTCCCCGCCATCGCTTTTGCGGCTTTTGCCTTCGCTGACCTCGCACCAGCATATCTGCTCAGCCAGGACATCTCTGCTGCTTCAGTCACCACTGCGGGAACTGCCCATCTGCCTCATCACCAGCCTGGGATCTTCCACTGCTGCAGCTTGGTGCCTCAGAGCCAGAAATCGGACTGCCCTGGGATTTGTGGTCCCTCGGGGTTTCCTGGTTTTGTCTTGTTATTAATGCTGTAGTTGTTTGCTTGTTTGTTTGCTTGTTTTGTTCGGTAGATATATATATATATATATATATTAGTAAAAAATATATAATATTTTATATATATATATATATATATATATATATATATACTGGGAATAACCCTGTTATTCCCAGTCCCACATCTTTGCCTGAGAGCCCCTTAATTTCAAATTTATAATAATTTGGTGGGAGGGGGTTTGCAGTCTCCATTGCAAGGAGAGAGCACCGGTCTTTCCCCTAGCAGATACCTGTCTTTTTCAAACCAAGACAATGGGTCAAAAAGGCAAGAAACAGGCAGTATTTCTTGAAAAGCTAATATTTAGAAACCAGGGGGAAACTTGCATTAAAGATGCAAATGTAACTCCAGACAGCAGAATATAATGGTGCTACTAATAAGAAGATTTAGGTGGAAAGGATATGTTTAAGAATCTGATTGGAGGGTTATTTCTCTGATTTCTCCTTTTTAGGTAATTCTATTTATTAATTGGTTTGATTTTTTTTGTGTATTTATTGATTCTATAGGGAATGTTTTGGGACTTTTTTTCATCGGTTTTGTAAGCATTATCTTGGGCTGCTGCCTGCAGATGTTCCAGCACAAAGGCTGGATGGATTTTGCATKATGGGCTGGGAGGAAATTGATGTTGGTTAACTAAATCACACTGTAGTAGTTGYTAGTCTGCAACATCACAGCCATTCAATTTTAGATTTCTAGACATAAGGTTATTGTATGAATGTTTGGTAAAGAGCTGYTATCATGAAGACAGTATTATAACTAAAGTCAGATGCTATCATTCCTCTCATCTTTCACTGACATTCTTCACTCTTTTCTTCATTAATACTACACTTTTTACTTTTGGTAGAAGTAACAAGACATTTAATCTTTCTCAATGTGTAAAACTGACATGAATTCAAATTTTACATCACTGCAACTGAGAAAAACTGCAGCTACGATGACATGGTAATCTGCCTTTGCTTATTTTTGTCTTAATTTTTTTTTTTTAAAGCTGATGCTACACAGGTCTTCCAAAAATTAGTTCACTGAATAAATACTTACTTTAAGTATAGGCCCAAGTTTGCAAAATGTTTCAGATTCCTAATAGTTTCCTAAAATGTTTCCTAATTCCTAATAGCTTTTTATTTAAAAACTACAGAAAATGTTCTCAATTTTAAAAAGAAATCAGAACTTTGCATATCACATTGGAAAGATGAAATTGATTTTATTATGACAGAATGATCCAATAGGCATGCAGAATGCTAGCTAGCTAGTAATCAAAAAAGAAACTGAATATTTGAAGAAGCATAKTTGTACATGTTTCATTAGGCAATTATCATTGCAATTTATTTTCATTTTTTAAAGGGGAAAGGAATTTTAGGGACCAATGTTTACTTAGAATGTATATAATTATGTCAYGTAAAATAGATGGTTCTAACACTGTATAATGTTACTGTGTTTTTAAATCAATAACATTTATTAATTGACTAATCATATTTGCTCAGCCTTTTAGTCTGCAGTTAATTATTTAAGACCATGGGAAATGTCAAGCAGCATAAACCATTTTTCAAGTGATGGCTGTAACAAGTATAATAATCAACCTTCTATTTTTATTTTTTCTTTTAACTTTTCCTTTTTCTTTCCCTTTCTTTTACTTGAAATGACATTCTGTAGTATAGGTAGAAATAAAGTTGTAAGACAAAAGGTATTTTTAAACAAGAAAAGAGTTTACACCTCTCATATTTAATGCTTAATCATTTCKCAGTGGCAATTTGACAGACAGTAGTTTGAGTCTCCAAAATTATTGTTGTCTTATTCATA
Organism: Alauda arvensis; assembly: GCA_902810485.1. Classification (NCBI taxonomy): domain Eukaryota; kingdom Metazoa; phylum Chordata; class Aves; order Passeriformes; family Alaudidae; genus Alauda; species Alauda arvensis. The sequence continues at coordinate 328,773 of CADDXX010000507.1, read as the reverse complement.
GCAGAGGATCAGTTTGGATTCTTTCTTTCACTGTTGTCCTGAATTTTGAAATTTTGATCTTTTTAATCAAAACTCATTTTTTACGGTTGGTGGCAGAAAAGAATGAATAAATGTCGTTTCGTCTTCTTTATTTTTTTTTATTGCAAACAATTTTTCTATTATGTTTTTAGAATTATCTGAAGTTGAAAATTGTTGAAAATTGTTGAAAATTGATACCATTAGTCATTCCATTTCTTCCTGCCTGTTTTTTTAACCAGATTTCCACTGGTTAGTAGTGACTCTATGTAGTAAATGCAGTAGCCATTTCACTAATTCTGTAAATAATAAATTTTTATCAGAAAATGTCCCTAAATGTGACAAAAAAGACCAAAACTTATTGTATGCTTTTGCTGGAGAAAAGTAACTTTTAGAGCTAAACATTAATTTGAGTTTCTTTCATAATGATATTTGTATTTTCTTCTTGACAGCCTGTTTATAATTTTGCTAGCAACATTCTCATCCCTAGTTTTGATTGATGATCATGCTTTGGGAAGACATTTACAATTTATGTAATGTCCCATAAGAGAGTACCTCACTGCCAGCACCAAATTGCTGTAATTTAAGACATATCACTTTCAACAACTATATATGGGTTAAGTACATATTATAAATACTTAGATACCTCCTTAGTCACACTATTATAAATGCTTTAGACTGYGTTAATTTGACATTTACATTAAACATGAAAAAGCACAAATCCAGATTGGTACATGACTACAGACTATGCCTAAAAAAAGGATTATCCTTTACACTTACAAAAAGTAACATCASTGAATGTCACTAATGGCATCTGGAAAGACTTGACAGAGCTCTTTAGAGGTCGAGTTAGTCCAGCTTCTGTGAAAAGGTGGGAATTCAACTGAAGYCATCCACAGAGTATAAAAAAAGAAAAAAATATAGTGGGCTAAAATGTAGCATTTTATGGAAGTAAAAGGAGGTTTTGAACCAGTAGTATTTGATAAATCACCCGAGTGTGATCAGAATTTTTTTTTTTTACTTTGATGTAAAGCAAAATATGAAGGAAAATAAAATGCAATGGAGTATAATGTGGAGGTATAAAATGAAATCATAGCAGGTAGAAAATAAAGAAAAAGAACCATTCTACCTGTGAAAAATGAAACAYACCTCTTGATTCTGTAGCAGTAAAGTTGTTTGTCATTTGTGAGTAATATGAAAAAGTAAGTGACCAGTGACACAGTCAATGRAACAAAAGGAAGAGTCAGGCTGGATGGGGAACCACTGTGGTTTAACACCTACTGCCAACCACGACACCTCTTAGGATGGGGGAGAGAACCACAATAGTGAAGGTGAGGAAACTCATGGGTTGAGGTAAAGGTAATAGGGAAAGCAAAAGCTGAGCACACAAGCAAAGCAAAWCAAGGAATTCATTCACTTCCCAGATGCAGGCATGGCAAGGAGAGCAGAGMTCCACCATGGCAGTGGTGACTTGGGAAGAAGAACASCACTCTCTGAATGTTTCCCCTCCCTCCTTYCTTCCCTCTACACACTGAGCAYGGTGTCACATGGACTAGGATATCCYCTTTGTCACTTGTGGTCACTGGTCCTGTGTCCTCTCCAAGCTTCTCCTGCACCTCCAGGCTCCTCACTGGTGATGTGGCATAAGGAGAAGAGGCCTTGCTTCTGTGCAACAAAAYATACCTGCCATCAACACTGCTTTCAGAAAAAATCCAAACCACTGCCCCATACTGGACACTACCCCACTACCCCAGTCATAATCAGCACACAAATTACATTAATTAATCATGGCATGTAAAAGGGGCTTAGACATGCCAGATGATTCATATTGGAAAGAATACTTTGCTGTAAACTGTCAGTTAACATAAACTAGAGAAACACAAGAGTCTTCAGCATAATTCTAGAAGTTGGTTTAAAATTCCTCTGCACATCTAGAAGAAAATATGACAGTGCTGTCATAATAGGAAAGACAGATGTGGAAGAAAATATAAACTAGTAGTAATAATAGTACACGCTTTTCCATTATGAGACATCTGCATCTGAAATAGATAGCTTGGTTCTCATTCTATTTATGGAAAAGTGGTAGGTGAAATTAAAATGTTTTAGGATCGTGTGCCATGAATAAAGGCACAGAGGATCTCCAGAAAATTAGAAGATTGATATTTTTATCACAGAGAGATGCTCATGCAGGTTATTTTTGTATTAACTGTTCATTAAAATCTGCACCTCCTAAATCAACAGGAGCAGATCAATAAGCAAAAGAGACTGTTCTGTTCTTCATATTTCTGTTGTCTGGGATTCCTGRAGTTTACATTAGATAAAGCTGGATACTTGGGCCAAATGTGCCTGTATGGGTATGGCTTCAAGTTCTCTGATGAAAACTTACCCAGTAAACTTTTGTTTCCTTGACTACACACACTTCCACATATGTGCTTAGGAATCACAATATCATTTCATCGATTTCATGTGGATGACTAGTACATTATTGCATTTGTGTGTTCCTACCAYCTTTACTTTTATAATCCATACAAGAATAAAACATCATTTATGTTCATKATATTGCTGTTGCTAACCCATATTTCAAAATTGCATTGTGTGATGGCTGCTGCCCAACCCAACTGTTCTTTTTGCTTTCTCAATGTCCACAGGAAAGTGTCAGAATGAAGTGTTCATCCTTTGACTGTAGCAACTAACGCAGAACATGGATTGCCACTTCTGTTATACTTCCAGTCTGAAAAGTAAAMCAGTATTTGCTAGTTCTCCCTTTCTAGTATTTAATTGAAGAGCTGTCCCAGTTTCTGCAGAAATGTTTGGTGGTGAGGGAACAGCTCAGGTGTCCTGCCATTAACTGGTCTTTGGCATCCTCCCTTCCAATTTTCAGAGCTTACACTTATCTTCGAAGTGAGAGTGGGGGAGAGCTGTTTAGGAGAATACGTCAATGAAGAATGTCTGGACTTCAGRTGGCTCCCTAAAAATGCWGTTYATTGCATACAGCAGYTGTGGGCCCTGGGTATAGAGAGCCAAGCCCAAAAGCTGCCAGCTACAGCTCACAGGCAAACGTGAAGCCACCTTAGTTCTGGTGACAATGCATTAGATATTTTTCTTTACTGAGCATCTTAATACATAACAACCAATCAGCATTATACACAATACTTCTACATTTGCCTATAGCCTATCAAAACTACTAAAATTACCATATTACCTTAGCAATTAGCTAAGCTTATGAGTTAGCATGTTAAATTTTAAGCTCAAAGTTGTTTTTCTGTTTTCTTGCAGTGGAACATTTTTCTACTTGGTAAAACATGTTTTTTGTTTGCCTATGCTTTTGCTAAGACTTATTTCCACTTGGTAAAAACATCTTTATGTTTGTGGTGAAYATATCCTTTGGTCTTAGTCATAAAAACCTTCTTCCTACTCATTTAACCTTTGCTTCCATTGTTGTCCAGTAACAACTAGTTCAGCAATTCTTACTTTTAAACAACTTCTATTCTTCTATATCAAAACTTGCTTTCATCTCCAYCACTCCCATCACCTCTACACTCAGAGAGCCTTCTGCKCAGCAWTCATATCTATAAAGTTTTCCTGTTAAACTTTCMTCCTTCCCAACAAGCTGCTCTTCAGGTGAGCTTAGCAGCCCATGACTTATCAGTAAGTGGCAAGCCAGATCCAAGTGGGCAAATCTATCTTAGTTCAAGTGATGACCAAGGTCTCTGAGATGGAAGAGCAGTTCCAGGCTTATGAGTGGAAAGCTGGAAGATGCTGGGTGCAGTGCTTGCCCCTTTCATGACACACATGGACCACTTCAGGTGGTCAGAGTAGCTCAAGAGCCTTTTTATTGGCTTGTGAACAGGGTCTGTGTCATGGTATCCAGTGGCTGTGTTACCAGGGCCCAATTCATGCGCTTGATGTCGCCTCTAAACAGGAGAGAATATTTGGGTCTTGTGGTTTGATTCCTGTTTATTTTCCTCAAGGGGGATATGTGTAAAAGAGAAAAGCTGCTCTGCAAGCACAGTCTGCAAATCAAATGCAGAAAATGGGCATAAGTAAAGGCAGGATTCTCTTCAAAACCATAGTATTGCCTCATTTAAAATTGTTAATGTAGAGACATCTATAAAGCTGTAAAGATTCAGAAATTGCAGGTTGATCTTAATCTGGTTCTTTTAACCTTTTTCATTATACAATRAAAAAAAATAAATTTAGTGTAAATGAAAATTGATATATTAAAAACTCCTTGTCTTGAGATGTAATTGAGGCCAAGAGCTTAGCAAGATTCAGTGAAGGATTAGCCACATATGTGGATAATAAGAACAGTCACTGTTATTTCACGTATATTAATTTTCTTTTCTTTTCTTTTCTTTTTTGACAGCATTTACACTTTAAAAATTCTATTAATTGGTAGGGATTATTCAACTTAACATCTAGGAAGATTAATTTATTCTTGAGCACTACAGAGTTGATTTTTTCTCATTCCTTTTATTATTGACATGCAGAACTCAGGATTTGACTTCTTATGCATGTAGCATAGTAAGAGAGTTAATATTTTAATACACACTTTACTGTGCCAAGGTAACTGTGTCAAGTTTTATCAATTCTGAAAATTTTGATTACAAACTGAAACAAAGTTTTGAAACATACAGAATAAGATGTGGACCTTGCTCTCAACACTCTGAAACAGTTTTTCTATTACTCGTCTTTCTTCTTCACCAGCTTACTATAAATACAGAGAGTCATTTAAATTACTCTTGTGGATGAATCAAAAAAAGGGTGAAAATGCTGCAGCTTCTAATCCTGCAGATCTCATTAGCAGGGTAAAAATTTCTACCAAATGCTTTGCTGCAGCTTTAAAAATACTTTTTTTTTTCCCCAATATCTCTTGATATTGGTGTGTATAGCCCTATACCCTGAGAATTCTAGATACTTTTAAGTCAACTCCCTGAAAGGTATACTGCTGGTAGTTTTATTTCCACAGATTGGTTAACCAATGTAAAAAAATTTGTAAGTTTAAAGTTGTAATGACATGGGCTCTAAGAACAGCAAATTAATGTAGTTAAAAAGGTTGAAGTTGGTCATAATTCGGGATTTTTTTCTTTAGAATGATTAGCCAGGCAMATTCTAATTAATTCAAYGGTATTTTAAAAGTGTGTAGTCTCTTTAGCTTTTTATTCCTGAATGAAAGAGCATAACAGTATTAAAATGATATTTCATCATGACCTATCAAAGGAGTGAGGTATAAACAAAKGTTAGAAGGAAAGAACTTGATAATCACTAAAAATTAAAGAGGACAGAGAAACTCAGTCTCTTTTCTCCTCCTTTTGTGGGGTATGAAACAATCAACTAAGTTTTTTTTTCTTATTCTGTTTTTTCCTTGAGTGGAGAAAAAAACCAACAAAAAAGCATCCAATGGAGAATTTAAAGTGGTAATTTGAAGTAATTTTTTTTCCTCTCAGTTTTTATAATGAATGTTCTGGTTTTACCAATGTCTGTTTCAGGATATTGACTATCTGGAGAGTGGGAAKGTGTTTTGTGAAAGTCAGGTTTTGGAGGTTGAAGCATGGAGAGTTTCAAGGATTTATGCACTCTCTAGCATAACTCTATACTTCTTAGTGAATCTTTTGAGCACTTGGGAATAAAAGCAATAGAGAGATGTCTGGTGAGTTTGTTGTTATACTTCTATTTGATGGGTCACTGTCTTCTTATGCTACATCATCACTGCAAAGCTTTTTCATTCATTGAAAGTGTATTCTTTAATCTAGTGCAAATGAAAATCCAGAAAGGACAATGCACAGATGACAATTCTTGCTGTTTAATTTTTCCATTAATCCAGAAATGTGAGAAGYTGGTTGCACAACATGTCAGAAAACAAAACCTTATTATRTGATGAAATGCTGGAACACAGAGTCAACCTACTCATATTAAACAATTAWCTAYTGGAATATCACCAATTTATACTAGTTTTTTTGTGTGAATTTGCTTAGGAAGTACCTTAATTTAAAAAAATGTGTTACATCAAATGTAGGCTGAAAGATTAAAATCCATAATTTTGGCTTAAGAAATAGGGAGAGCAAATAGGCTTTGGGGTTGGGGGTTTAGCTGTTTGTGGTTTTTAAATTAAATGTTCAGGTTTTATCATGTAAACCTAAGTAGCCATTCACAGTTATGTCAAAAGTCACATCTTGAAATCAGACAAGATGTTTTTTCTATAACATTTAAGACTGTAATATTAAGGATGTCTGAATGAGATCCTTTAATTTTYGGCTCAATTAATAAATTGTGAACATTGACTCTGGAACTCAACTCTTGATTAATCCTGAATGGGAACTCATTTAATCCAGCTTTTTAAAGGTTGTCCATCTGGTCTAAATATTTTAATCAGTGAAAAGAATTGTTCCCTCAAAAGCTGATTATTTCCCTCCTAATGCAGTTTAAATGAAATACTGACTGGGTTACCTAGGTACTCTCTTAATCCTAAAGAACTTTCCTAGCATCACCCAATAAACCAATGACAATGCAAGGATTTAAAGAGATTCCCTAAATTCTAGACTGTTCTTATACATTTAATGGGAACTTTTCTTTTTTTTTTCTTTTTGTTTTTTTAATGCTGCTAGCTGTATAATTACATACTTAGATACATATATATCTTCCTGAAACTGGTCCTAATTTAGAAAGAATTTGTCMACTTTTTTTTCCCTCATCCAGTAAATTCGTTTTACCATACCTACAAAGTAGTTCAAAGTTGTTAGGTCTTGCTTGGGGTTTATGCTTCTGGCTTTTTTGTTGTTTTTTGCTTGTTTTGATACTGTTTGTTTGATATTTTTAATTATACAAAAGACACATTT